>VSMD01023636.1:0-12173 GCA_008750895.1 Mirza zaza | reverse complement strand
AATGGAAGGGTAGGTAAAAACATAGAATCATGTGTAGAATGGGTTAGATTGAGAAGATCCTCAGATCAATCATTTCAGGAGAATAACTAGAATTTGACAATCACAATATCTAATGCATACAGTATAACAAAACATAATACAACACAACATTACCCAGCGCAATATAACACAACATAATATAACAAAACATAACAACACAACATCATGTACTACTATATGATAAGATAGGTAAACAAACCCAATTTTGTTCTTCTTTATAAAGTTGTTTTGGCCATTCTAAGTTCTTTACATTTTCACATGCATTTTACAATCAGTTTGTCAATTTGTGTAATTAAAAAGCCCAGGGAATTTTTATTAGAATTGTATTGAATCATAATATATTTCTCTATTTATTTAGGTCATCCTTAAATTCTCTTAGCTATATTTTATAATTTTCAATGTATATATATTTAAAATATTTTGTCATATTTATCTCAGTTTTTCATAATTTTAATGCTATTTTAAGTGTTTTTTTTAATTTAAGTTTCCAGTTATAAATAGTTACTAGTATATAAAAATATAACTGATTTCTATATATTGAGAATGTGTTTTGGTCCTACTCCTCCTGGTACCAGATATCACATGTCCAAACATACCTCATTGGAGCCAATGTTCCCAGGTGATTCTAAGGTTTATTTCTTGCTTAAAGCAAAGGGAGTCGTGTAGTGCTCACAGGTGGTTACAAGGCTTATTGCTTACCTATGCAAAGCAAACTTCAGCACTCTGAAGTAAAGCAAAGCAAAACAAAAAGAGTTTGTGGGCTGACAAAGCCACATGTAAGAGGATTATATCATGTCCAGGTGGAGAGAAAGAGAGAAAGAGAGAGAGAGAGAGAGAGAGAGAGAGAGAGCGAGCAAGTGCACGCTGTGGGCCTGACTCTGAATATATAGGAAAGATACATAGATATAATCCATATACATATATGGCCTGCCAACAGGACTTTTGACTAATGTCAAGGCCAGGGTTATTTCGTGCAGTCCGCGAGGTGGGGGAAAAGATGACAGGGGCATATTGCCTTTCACATGTGAGGACACAGTGTTATTAGCCTCTGGAAGGTACAACAGCATGGCAAAGAGCTCTCACCAGCCAGCACCTTGATCTTGGACTTCCCAGCCTCTAGAATCCATATACATAAAATATAATTACATGTAATATAATATTATATGTATTTTATGTTATATATTAACATGTATATAATATGCTAATATTTTATTTAAATTGTTTGCATCTATGTTTATGAATGTCATTGGTCCATAGCTTTGTTCTCTTGTAATGTTGGTATCTGGTTTTGATATAAGAGTATATTGCCTCGCAGAAAGTAATTGGTAGTTTTTACTACTAAAACCATCTAGGACTTCTTTATGGGAAGATTTTTAAGTATTATTGCAAGTTTTTAAATACATATTGGGCTTTTAGGTTATCTAGTTTTGGTTTAGTAAGCTTTAGTAATTCTTGTATTTCAAGAAATTTTCTCATTTAATCTAGCTTGTCAACTTAATTGGCATAACATTGTTTATAGGGTGAACATATTACCCATTAATATCCATTTAGTCTGTAATTATGTCACCTCTCTCATTCCTGATTTCAATAATTTTTCTTCTCTCTTTTTTCCTGATAATTTTGGCTACAGGTTTATCAATTTTATTGATCATCTTAACGATTCAGCTTTTCATTCTATTGTTTTTCTCTATTATTTTGTTCCCATTTCATTGATTTCTGTTCTGACCTTTATTTCTTTCTTCTACTTTCTTTCTTTTTTCTCTTCTTTTTCTAGTTTCTATTGTTTCAAGTTGACATTATTGTAGTGTGACTTTTCCTCTTTTCTAATTCAGGCAGACAGCATTACTTGTTTCTGTCTTAACTCTAAAATTTTAGTTCTGTGACTTCTGTGAAATCTCTTAACATTTATAAGTCTCTATTCCCTTATCTGTCAAATGAGAATAATAATTCTCATCTGATCAAACTTACAAATTTGCCTGGTCAACTCTCAAGAAGCAAGTTATGATATTATATGACAAAAAAGATTGAACACTATTAAGGGTTAAACGAGCATATGGTATTATTTTATTTGATCATTTCTCACAAGTTTAAACTTCCTAAATAACTTAAAATTTCAAAAATTAAATTAAGGACAATATTTTATACCTTGTTTTTCATGCACATAGCTTTGTAGAAAACCTCTAGATAAAATGCACTGAGTTTGCTCAGATAGGATGCCTCGGGGAAAAGATTGGTATGTCTTTTTTTTTTTTTAATGTATATATATTTACCTTTTCAGAAGTCAGTTTTATATTGTGTGAAGAAATTATCCCTCCTTCTTTCCTTTTGAAGTGATTTTAGGAGCAGGTGGCATAGCTTTAGTGAGAGTCTCTTCCCCTGAAGGCAGGTCTGGTATTGATCAGCACTGAAATGAATGCACTGCTCTTGACAATCCTCCATATTGATTATCTGCCCACTTCACCAATTAAAGCAGGCAGAGAGTTATATGTTTTACCTTAGAGTTCAGTTTTGGACCAGGAAACTATGCTTTCTTCTAAATTTTCCTTTGATCCAGAATCCAGATCCCCTCAGGGATTTGCCTTCATTGCTTTTGAATGCATGGAGTTTTTGTTACAAAAGGTTTTCAAATGTCTTTGTTGATTGGCAAATAAGGAGAATGGGAAAAAACTGAATTAAACTCATGGGCAAGTCTAACTAAATCATGAAAAAAACTTGAAACAATTTATTTAAGAAAAGTTAAAAATAAATAAAAATATCCCACATATCATAGCCATAAGTTAAAGGATAGAAGTATATCCAGTCACTTTTCAAATGTTTATTGAGTGACAGCTGCAGAGTGGTGAGTCACTAGTCACATTACCAAGGATACAGTGGTGGCCAAGATGAGCATGATATTTTACAAAACTTGTATCCTCATTCTTCCACATAACAAAGTTACTCCTTTGGCTTGAATTTGATGCTTTTTTTCTGTCTAGCAACTTGCCTGAGAGTCACTGATACACTTGAATAGTTTCTCATTTTGCCTCCAGAAAGAATTATTTGTTCATTTACTCTTCTGAGTATGGGAACATAAAATGAAAAGACAGAATTCTTTTCTTCAAAAAGGTTAAAATCATTTAAGAGAGACACACGATACTCCGTACAAAATTAATGACTTACAAACCTGCACCAACATGAAACAAAAGTATATGTGTATCCAGCTAGATGTACAGTGGTCTTCTGACCACAGGGTCATCCTAGGGCAAAGCTGGAGATCATCTTCATGTGGTAATAAGACAAGTGAGTCTGTGAAGCCTTAAAGCTCTGGCAGTGAGACCCCACCCCACCCCAATAAGTTGTTGGGTTAGCAGAGAAATCGTCAAGCTAGCGTGCTAGAGCTGGAGCTTTTGTTTAGCTTCACAGTCTTACTTCTGGGTCCTCACGTCAGGTTGCCTAAGGTGGCCCTTCCCTGCTGCAGCCTGTCCTTAGTCATGAAACCAAAAATATTGCAGCTTCAAGATGAGTTTCATACTTTTTCTTGACATCATTCCTAGCAAGTCTTTACTTTTAATCTCTTTCTATATGAAAAACCTGGAGCTTTTAGAGAGTTCCCAATCCCTCATATAGATATTCTTCCATTTTCTCCCTTTTACTGCAAAATAAGATACACTAGTCCATCAAAAATGGAACTGAATGGGGGAGTGGGGACAAGATGGCAGACTAGAGGCATCACTTGTCAGATTGTCCTGGTGGGAAAATAGGAGTTCTGACAAAGGAGAGAAGAGATGAAGAGTGGGAGTGGATCATAGACAAAGATGCCATGGCCTGATAGGGATCTCATGGAGGAAAACTGGGAAGCATAGAAGGTAGAAGAAAAAGGAAAAAAGATATCATTGAGTATCAGAGACAGAGAAGCTCTGAGCCCAGTGAAGGGGTAAGTGGGGATCCCTCTCACCCCTCCACAGGCATTCAGTGGTGAGAAGGCTACTGAGTTTCTGGGAGGCTTTTTCACCCCTGCAAGCCCAGACATGATGGAAAACATGGTATAGTGGGGAGAACTTGTGTGATCCTGGAGCTTGGACCCTTCATGAGGGGCTCCCACCAAGGAGAGTGTCATGAGAGGCCAGAGAGCCTGCCTTCTTCCATTCAGACGTTTCCTTCCCCAACCCTCCTGTACCCACAGCAACAGGGAAAGCTGTTTGGGCCAAGAATTTGGTGAGCAGTTCCCCCCCTCCCCCAGTGGGAGTGTAGTACAGATTGAGGCTTCCACAGAAAGTGGGACTCACATCTTTCCCTTTTGGGGCCTGCAGAGAATTCGGGGGCCCAGATTTGGGAACTCCCTGCTTGTGGATGTTTTGTAGAGTCCTACGCCAGCAGGTCAGACAACCAAGCCAGACCCCGTGCCCCCCAGTCTCGAGCAGGTTGCTGGTGACATGGCAGGGTGAGGTCTGTGAGTTGGACTCTTTGTGAGTTGGACTCAGGTGGTGAGGAAGCCCGCATGGACAGATCTGATAGAATACTATGTGGTTCAGTGATGCGGCTGGCCAGTAGAGTGCCCACACCCCTGCAGGAAAACTGCCCTGTTTGGTTAGGGCAGGTCCTGAGATGAAGAAGAGGACAGAGCACAGCCCCAGTGCCATAGCAATGAGGTACGGTTCATTTAGGTGCCTGGGCTGACCACAAGTAGCGGCCCCTCACCCACCCACTCCAGCCCCCAGAAAAGCAGTTTGTGCTGAGAAGTAGGCAAACAGCTCCCTCTCTCTAGTAGGTGTGCACTCCAGGCTGAGGCACCCACGGAGAGTGGGGCCCATGCTTCTTCCTCTGTGGACTTGTAGAGGACCCTAGGTGCCCGATTTGGAAGTTCCCTGCCCAATGGCTTTTCATGGAGACATACGGCTAGCAGGACAGACACATAGGCCCGTGGGAGATGTGAGAGCTGGACAGTCAGATTGTGAATCTCAGACAGCCCATTTATTGAATCCTGCTGAAATAGCTACCTAACCAGCTTTTGTGGAGCCTGAGGGCAGGCTCACCCAACCTAGCCCTGCACAGCCTCACTCCTCCACCCACCTCCACTGAGGCAGAGAATAAGGACTTGCCTGGAAGTTTCAGGGCCCTATGCACTACATGGGCCATTCCAATGCTCCTCCTGAGGGACTAGAGTCACTCACTAAAACAACACAGCACCCTGTTCATTCTGGCAAATGCCACCTACTGACAGGGAGGTCAATTTGCACAGCCCTTTGCAATATTTACTGACTCAATTTTATAGGGTGAGATCATTTCTCACCCACAAGCACCACTTACTGTCTCAGTGATTAAACTGGGTGTGTCTTTACAATTCACACTGCTAAGAAGACCACAGGGCTGGGAAAAGAGAAAGGACTTCAAAGGACTATGTCCTCTCTCATCAAAGAAAGGCATGGAATCTGCCCACACACAAAGCTCAGCACTGCTACAGCCTACAAACAACTAGCAACTGAGAAAAGCATCACACTGAGGATATCCATTGCTAAGGCATCTATCTAGAAACTAGATCACCATCAAAGCACCCACAAACCAAGACAAAAGTTCTTATCCAACACATGCTACAAACACCTCCATACAAGTGAGTCGGGGGGCATCTAAGTAAAAGAAAATCTAAAATTAAGAAGAAACAACTGCTCCAGATGAGAAAGAATCAGCATAAGAATTTTGGGAGTATGAAAAATCAGAATTGAAAGGTCTCCTCCAAAAGAGAATATCAGACCTCCAGCAATGAATAATAAGCAAAATGAAAATACTGAAATGACAGATAAAGAACTCTAAATATGGACTGTAAGAAAGTTCAAACAAATCCAAGAGAAAATGTAAAACCAACCCAAAGAAACCAGAAAAACAATTCAGGGAATGAATGAAAAATTCACTCAAATGTTTATTGCAGCACGATTCATAATTGCAAAGATGTGGGATCAGACCCAAGCGCCCATTAGCACCTTAATCTTGGAGTTCTATATTATTAATAGTTATGGTTTTCCAGAGAGACAGAAGCAATAGGATAGGTATATATGTAGATATAAATATAAATATAGATGTATGCGAGGTGATTTATTAGGATAATTGGTTCACAACATTATGTAGGCTAAGGAGTCCCATGACAAAGTGTCTGCAAGCTGAAGAAGCAGGGAAGTTGATTCTCCAAGTCCCAATGCCTCAGAGCCTGGCATAACTTTTAGTCTGAGGTTGAAGGCCCAAGAGCCCAGGGGACTACCAGTACAAGTTCCAGAATCCGAAAGACAGAGAACCTGTCTTGACATCCAAAGGCAGGAGAAAAAGTGTGTGACAACTGAGCCAGCCACCAACTGGATGGTGCCCATGTATAGTGAGGGCAGATATTCCCCACTCAGTCTACCAACTCACATGCCAATAATCTCTAGAAATACCCTCACATACACACCCAGAAATAATGATTTAGTAGCTAAATAGATATCCCTTAATCCAGTAAAATTGATACCTAAAATTAACTATCACAACTTCCCAGCCTCCAGAACTGGGAGAAAATAAGTTTCTGCTGTTTAAAACACCCATTGTATGGTATTTTATCATGGTAGCCTAAGTAGACAAAGACAGAAGGGAAGTCCCTGAGAAGATTCTTCCATGTTCTCATTGGCCGGAATGGTGTCACATGCCTATTTCTAAACAAATCATTTTTGAGAGTAATACATAGTTTAAGCTGGTGGCTCTCAACCCAATGGGAGTGATTTTGTCCCCAAAGGGCACATTGGCAATGGGCGGAAAACTTGTTTTTCATTGTGACAAGGTTGATATCTAGTGGGTAGAGGTCAGAGCTATTATGAAATAACCTACAATGAATAGGACATTTTCATCCCACCCAACAAAGAATCATCAAGTCCAAAATGTTAACAAAGTTGAGAAACCACAATCTAAGTGAGTTCAAGGATATTCTCAAATCTTTTGAGTTTTGTATTATTTGAATTAATTGAACATTAATAATCTACTGGCAAACAAAGATGAATGCAATTTCTGGGTTCTTTAAGAGGAGTGAAGAAGAGGCCAGAGGGTACTAGTGAGTCCCATGAGGGTCTCTTCATAGCAACAAGAGAGGTACAAGATGCCCAGTATGAATGGTTGACCTGAGACCGGATTGTCATCTAGTATTTATGGGGAAATCGTATCCCTTCTGTGCCTCTGTGGAAGCATGCTGAGGCTATGGAGGCTGTGACTGTTTCCTTCTAGACAGGCACACTGTGCTTCATGTCCACTGTGCTCAGCCCTACAGCACTGGGGTCAGGAGAGGGAGGGAGGGGAGGAGGGAGGGAAGTAGGCAGGTAGGAGGGTGGATATGAGACCTGTCGTAACCCTCACCAATACACGCAGCTCCCTTGCTTTCAGATCGTCACGCTCACGTCTATGTTTTATCCTCCCCAGATTTGGATTTTGACTTAATGGTATCTCATGTGTGCATGAGATTAAGGTACAAAGGACCTTCACAATGGCCACACAGACATTTAACTCTTTTACTCTTCTCTGATTCTACCTCTTAATCCCAGCCCTTGGAGAATTTTTTGAATGTGGTGACAATGTTAAACTTTATCTGTGCCCTTGAAAGGCAGTGAAAGTTAAGAAATCTCTTTCCCCCTTTGTTTTCCAGAAAAGGTTAATAGCAAAGGACCATACTACCCACACATATTCCCAGATGAGACCGACCTACAACTTTGCCCATGACTCCCTTGTTTACCCACCTTTATAAAATCCTAAGCCTCTTTCTTCTTCTTTAAAATGTTCCTCATTAATGAACTTTCTCCATATTTCGACAGAAAGAATAGAATCATCTCCTTAATTGTCTGGTGCATTTCATCCTTCTTACTGGGTACAGAGGAAGATTGACTGTTATTCATCATGTATTCTTTAATGCCTAGTATTTATGACATAATTGTTATGTCTTCATCATTCCAGACTGTGGATTTTGACTCTAAGGGGAAAAAAACCTTCAGAATCCTTTCTTTCACACAAAAATCTCTGCCAAGAATTTAAATGTCTATTTGAAACTCTAAAGTAAAGCACTAAGTCTCTTTTCTTGTATATCTGTTGTTAGTACCCTAACTGGAGGGAAGCAAGTATAGAATGCCATCCCAGTTTCATGAAAGAATTAGTAATGAATAAAAATAATATATATTTTTAAAATATGTCCTATCATAATGATGTAATATACCTGAGCACTTAGAGTAGTTTCTGGTATGTAAGAAGTGCCCAATAAATTGAACTTTTATTATTGTCATGACCATTATCATCATCTTTGCAAAATCTTTCAGTCATTGGGGACTCTTAGAGAATTTGGTTTCAGTAATAGCCTCTTTCAATGTTTTCTCTTTTCTTTATTTTTTAAACTTACTTATCCTAAGAGCTTGGATCAGAAACTGGTATAATCACTAAAAGGGTTTGGCACCTCTTGAAATAAAGGAGAGATATTTTTTAAAGTCCAAATATAATCTTCCCAGCACTTTTGGTTCATCCTCAAGAAGAAAATCATAATGTAGGAAGGAAAAGGAAGGATTACTGCTCAGGGAGATATAATACCAAGCTTGGAAAGGAATTTTTAAAGCTAAAATTTGCAAGTTCCAGAGCTTTAAAAAACATCATAAATAAAGGTTTTTGTGCAGTCTCTGGTTTAGAAAATAAGATCTGGAGGAAATTACTATTGGAGTAAGCACTAGGATCTGAGCTTTGTTTGACACAGTCTGAGAAATTAAAAATTAATTTAGGCAGTGGGTAAAACTTCTAGGCAAAAAAATCACTAGGAGCATTATAGAGGAAATATGCTGTAGCCTAATCTAGAATTTTCAGTGCTTTAAGAAACTATATAGAATATACTTTTCATTGTAAATAATTTTAAAATTTAGTCTACTATTTTTTTATTTCAAAATTATTATTTATATAATGGAAAGTATAGGTGTGGATTGATGGTGGTACTGTACAAACATATACACATAAACATTCCAATATTATTCCTCATATGCAATACAATATTTTTCTTTGAGAAAGTATTTTCTGAATAAATGAGTAGCAACCTACTCTTTAGGTACCATAAAGTAATTTTTGTCAAATAAAAGGAAATCACTTCACTAAATAGTAATATTTTAAATATCATAAGGTAGCATACTCTATTACATAAAAATAAAATCTTGAAGTGGCATTTTACAGGTTTTGAAAGTCGTTCTATTACACAGGATTGCAATGGAATTAAAATGGAGAGTTAGAATGAAAAATAGCACAATAGATTAGAATAGACTTAATTGCTATTTTCTTCCAGAATTTTTTTTTTCAATCTAAAAGGTTTAGTTCTTTGTGAGGGTAAATAATATAATGTATGCTTCAAGGAACAACTGTGAATTGTCTAGAGCAAAATTTTGGAGTTATCTGACTCAATTCTCTGGAAGCTATTTTATAACTCTGTAATTTGTGGATAACCAGGAGCAAATCAAAATAAGTATTGTCTATAGACATGCAAATGTATTCTGACCAGTGGAGGTTCAGTTTACTTGCCTTTTCCTTCTCTCATGGAAAAGTCATTTCCCATCTATTTGTAAATTCATTTCAACAGTCTTTTCTACTTGACAATTTATACTTCTTTGATTCATTTTCTGAAACACTTACAATGTCTGCCCAGTTTCCTTAATTAAAGAATTAAACAAAAATCTTTAACCTGTGTTCATTTTATATCTAAATGAGAGTCATGATTTTACTTGCTTTTGACAATTGTCCTTGAACAATTAATCTCACATGCATTTATTTATTACATACCTACCCTATGTGTGGAAGTAAGTACCATGCTAGAAACTGAAGGAATGAAGATCTGAAATACAAATGCACCTCATGTAAGAAATTAAGAACATAATAGAGTAGAGAAATTAAAGTACTGGTAGTTATATTACAAAAGAGGACTTGATGAACTAGGAGTTTACTAAAGCACTATTAAAAGACAGAGAAGAGAAGTACTACTGGGGTAAACCTGATGTATATGAAGAAGCTTCTTGGATAACATGGCCTTGGATATGGGTCTTGGAAGATGAGTAGGATTTCAGCGGGTAGTAGTTAGAGGAAAGGGTTACCTTGGTGACAGAAGCAATGAGCACAAGGTCCAGACTGTGGGGGGAGCAGAGTAGTCTCAGAGATAATAACTAGTCTGCTCTTCCTTCATGAAAAATATTCTCATCTTTGATACCACTTTTCTGTTGCTTGTAATGAACTCCTCAAACTATGGCCCACGGGCCACATGTGGCCCACCGAGGATATTTATCAGGGCCACAGGGTGTTTTTGCCAGTGCTGCCTGTCCTGCTTAGCAGCCTACTGGTCCTGGGCCCACAGTGCACAGGTGTGGAATGTACACCGCACTCTCCAACGGTCCCCCAACGGTCTGAGGGACAGTGAACTGGCCCCCCTGTTTAAAAAGTTTGAGGACCCCTGCGAGTCTAACCTGTTCTCCTCTTTGCACCTGCATTAACACTGCTTCAGCTTGATTGATTGGCTTTTTCTAGATGCTTTCAGTTGGCTTTGTCCTGATTTTTCTGACTCTCTTATCTTTTCACTTTAGTTTATTACTTCCCTGCTGCCAAATTTGCACTCTAAACAATTCCAATTTTATAAAACCAGACAAATTTCAAATTAAAAAAAACACAAACAACATTTTAAAGGCAATTAAAGATAGTCTATTGACTTCAAATTCCAGCAGAAAACAAAACAAAACAAAACAAAAACCCACAAAATTAATTTCATGATAAGGCAAGCCACGTTTCCTGCTTACAGAAAAGCAGTAAGGGAGATCACAACTTTAACAGTCTTAGAAGTGTCTCAAAAAAGGGAGGTCAAGGGCAGAATATATGTAAGTGTTAATGGAGAGGGGGTTGGTTTAAGGTGGATCATCAACGTAGAGATCTGATTGAGATCAAGAAAAGGATACAATACTTTAGGATAGATGGATCCAGAAGACAAATATTTTGAAGTGATTTGTACAAGTGTAAACACATGTTGGATAAGTCTAGTGCTCCTGGAAGTTACAGTTTACACTGATGGATGCAAGTTTTTCAGGTAAATGGATTTTCAGGAAGTTCTTGGAGCAAACAATAAAGTTTCTTGCAACTCACTCTCTCTGGGCAAGAATGCCCTAAAATAGTAAAGTCATACTTATGTAGTGGACCACAAACTCAGTGGCTATAGATGGTGTGAATTCTCAAGTCCAAACTTCTAATATGACAAGTGAAATTTGTGACAAGAGAGAGACAATCTAGCCCTTTCCAAATTTTGATCACCATGTGCAGATACAACCTGGCTTGCTCCCTCCTGTTCCAGCCAGGAGAAAACTATTGTTCTATAAACACATACTTTCTGACATCCACTTTGAGGGGAAAGGGGGGCGAGTGAGAGATGGAGAGAGAGAGAGAGAATATGACATTTCAAAACTTTCTCAGAAGGTTATCTACATCATGTCACTCATCTTCAAAGCAACTCATTCCTTACAGCAGCAGTCCCCAACCTTTTTGGCACCAGGGCCAATTTCATGGAAGACAATTTCCCCACAGACTGTGGGCAGGGGGACTGTTTTGGGACGATTCAAGTGCATTACATTTATTGTGTACTTTATTTCTATTATTATTATGTTTAATATATAATGAAATAATTATAGAATTCACCATAATACAGAATCAGTGGGAGCCCTGAGCTTATTTTCCTGCAACTAGATGGTCCCATCCAGGGTTAATGGGAGAAGTGACACCAGGAGGGTGTTGCCTATATCCAGTCTAATGCATACACTCATTTTGGTTGCTGTCACTGCAGAAAACCCTGCTTCACAAAGGTAAGATATTGGAAATGGAAACAGGCTTTTTAGTGCTTTTGTGACAATCTCAGTATATTCTGCCTTGACTTTAATTTAGAATATAAGGAGATTTGAAGTTGTCTCAAACATACTTTTAAGGCCACTGTCATTTTTTATCTCGAGCAGTTGATCCTCTTCTAGTATGGACAAAGTCAATTCTCCTGGCTTGTTTACAACTGGGTCATGAATCCATTCCTTCCCAGTTCAGGGCTCTTTTGTGGTTGGGAAGTAATGCCCACGTTCTTTTGAAAGTTAAGATAGGTGATCATTCACTAGTTGGGG
>VSMD01023633.1:68347-88955 GCA_008750895.1 Mirza zaza | reverse complement strand
GGCTGTGATGCCAGCGGGGAGGTTCCCTGCGCAGGAACGCCACCTGGGCTGGGTGCACGGCCTCCCTATGGGGGGAGGGTTGCCCTCTAGGACGCTGATCTGCCCCTGAAGGCACACACACCTCAGCAGGCTGTTCACGTATATCCCTTCTGTGCCCCGGGCAATGCGAGGCCTCGGTGCACGGCATGTGGTCTGCAGGTCTGACCTCTGGGTCTCAGAGTTCAAACTTTGTCCCCACCAGGGAGACGCGTGCCTGTCCCAATTCACCCACAGGGAGCCCAAGCTGGGTCTATGTCTCTCAACCTCAGGCTCTGCCCCGTTCTCCTGGGATCACCGTGCCAGCAGCACCTGGGAGGGCTGGCGGGCAGAGAGCTCACAGTCTGAGTTCCCCTTAGTCAGCTGTAGGGCCCCAAAAGGGAAGGTCCCGTTCCCTGGAGGTGCCTCCGGCTGGTGGCTATATTGTCTCTCTGTCTCTCTGGGCATCCGCGGGTAGGGTCGGGGAGGGGAGGAGGAGGCAATATGGCGTCTGCCGCGGGCTCGGGTCTGTGCACACGGAGGCGCCCTGAGGGAGTTGGGAGCCTGGCGCCGGTCCGCTACTGGCTTACCGCTCACTGGCGGCAGTTGTCACTGGGCTGGTGTCCGCAGGTCCCTCCGCTTGCTGGGGAGCCCACCAGCAGTCCGGGATGCAGGGGAGGGGAAACGGCAGATCCACCTATCCTTCCCGCTGGTCTCCGGGCTGCTCCGGGGGTCCCAGCCTCCAGTTCTCCTCCACAACCTCCTCCCGTGGAGTCTCCCGTGGTCTCAGGTACTCCTCCTGCCGACCCTCATCCAATGTAGGCTCGTCTTCTTGCTTCTTTCTTCTAATTTCTGCTAGAATCTGTCTTTTCTTCAGAGACACTCTGTCTCGCGGTGTTTCTCATCCGCCATCTTCATCCCATCGACCTTCTAGGTCCTTACGTACAACCTTTTGACTGCATCTAAATTTTATAGAACAAATCCTTGTATTTTTATTAATATATTTTTATTCATCTTTTATATTTTTATTTTATTTTTAAAATGAACATATTTTAAATGCCAAAGAATAAAGTAAGTTTCAATCAAATAATCTTCCCAGATTGACCAGCAAAATGAGACCATTAGTAAGCCATAAGGGCTAAATTGACGGCTGCTTCGCTCCTGATTTAATTCTAACTTCCCCCACCTGACTGGTGTCACTACCAAAGGAGGCTGGTTGGTGAGAGTTTATGGGAGTTGAGTACACCAGTCTATTATCAGCTTTTGACAGTGATGCACTGTGTTTCTGTTTGAAGTGGAATTTGTGAATAGTTGCATAGCTCAACAGTATTTTTTTAACTGTCTGCTCAACAGCCCCTCATGTCAAAGAAGACCAAGAGAAAGCTGAAGGAAGAAAACAGATTTTTTTTTTTTAATGAGGATTGGGAATTGCAATATTAGCTTGTTTCTGCTAAAGATAAGATGATTTGCTTGCTTTGTGATACTGCAATATCAACATTAAAGAAGTTCGCTGCTCATCAACATTATAACACTCATAAGGACCACAAATATTTTAAATTGGAGAGGTACAAAAGGTTACATTGTAGAAATTAAAAGATGAAAAGCAAAAGCAAAGATAATTCTTTGAAGCAGTAATAAGACCTGGAAATAATGCCACTGAAGCAATTTATAAAGTAGCTTATATACTTGAGGGGAAAAGGGAAGCCATTCAGTGATGTAGAAATTGTGAAAGAATGCACTGTCGAAGTTGTAGGATGCTGAGATCCTAATAACATTTCAAAGTACAAACAACTGCCTCTTTCAAGGAGAACCATAACTGATCAGCAGCATGAATTAGCCTTCAACTTAACAGAAATAACTTCATGAAATACTTTAAAAGTAAAACATATATTATTCAATTGCTTTGGATGAATCAACTGATAACTACTGACTTGGCAGTTTATAGTAATACCTTATTCAGGTTGTAACAGAAGATTTTCTCTGCCACAAAGAGTTACTCAGGCACTCTTGGGAACAGAACATGGAGAATAGATATCTTCAATATCTTTCAAGATAAATGTGCAGTTGGATTGAATTTGGTAAATTTGGTGAGCATATGTACAGACAGTACCCCTTCCATGACAGGAAAACATGAAGAGTTTATTGCACAGATAAAAGAAAAAAGTATTAATAGATCCAGATGCTTTCATTTCTTTTCATTGTATCTTGCATCAGTAAAATCTCTGTGCTAAAGCCACTATGTTATGTGACACTTAGCAACAAATTATAAGTATTGTTAACTATATTTGTTAACAAATGCAACACAGCAGTGTCAGCTTCCTAGCATGCTAAAGTTGAACAATGAGGTACTCAGTGTGGATTTGCTGTATCATTCTAAAGTGTGTTGGCTATCCATTGCAGGGACAGGTGTTAGTCAAAATTTTGTCTCTGTGAGAACAGATAGTTAAATTTTATAAAGAACAGAATCAGCAAGGTGAATTATTGAAAGATTTCTATACAAATGCAGCATTTCTTTATGATGTCATGTCAACCATTTCAAAATAACCATTTCTTTGCAAGGCAAAACAGTCTATGTAAGATATGTGGCAAAAAACATCTTTCTTCAAAACATTTCTTCAAAAGGAAATTTTGGATGAACATTTTCCCATTAGCAAAGGTCATTGATGAGCAGGAGGATATTATATATGCAAATAATTTAAAGAATATGCAGCTGTCATAGACCTATTAATTAGAGAATACAGTGAAAGGTTCATGACTTTGAGAATCATGAAATCACACTCAAATTGGCATTTCAACCTCACCTAGTTGATATCACCAAGGCACCTTTAAAGAACTACACATGGAATTGATTGAGCTCTAACTAGATGACATTTTACTATGTTTGCTGCTAAGAAAGATCCAGTTGAAATATGGAAAAATGCAGTAGAATACCCGTGCCTTAGGCAACGTGCCTGAGAAATGCTTTCTTGCTTTTCAACCACTGATTGCTGCAAATCTACATTCTCCTACCTAACCCAAATCAAGATACCCTTAAGGTCATGGATGACTGATACCCATCTAGAGGATCAACTGAAACTGCTGACTTCCATGCTGCAACCAAATATTCAAATGCTTTCCAACAACAAAGTCATTAAAAAGTTAGTTAACTTTAAAATTAACAAATAGTGTTCATTCCTTATTAAATACATAGTAGTTATATTTTTACGAAATAATGTACATTTTTAAGTATATCTAATTGAAGTTTTTTGAATGCAGTCTTATTTGATTACAGCTAAATTAAGGTGGCCTCCAAGATGAAAATTTTTCCACCCCCATTAGGACTCTGTTAGCAAAACAAAGTCCCTACTGTCCAGCAGGGGGAGCTCACATTCCAGAGGAGAAACATGGACAATAAACAAATAAGCACATATATTTAAAACATACAGGGCGCTGACAAGTGCTATGATGAAAAACAAGGCAACATAAGGTAATAGATATTGTTTGAAGGGACGATCTTAGAGCGGTAAATAGGTCTCTAAAATGAGGTGAGAGTTGAACTGAGTCAATGCCATGTGGGAGCAAGTTATGCAGATATCTAGGGGTTATCTAGGGAATAGGAGCAAA
The DNA here is from genome assembly GCA_008750895.1 of Mirza zaza. Lineage (NCBI taxonomy): Eukaryota > Metazoa > Chordata > Mammalia > Primates > Cheirogaleidae > Mirza > Mirza zaza. The sequence continues at coordinate 85,337 of VSMD01023633.1, read as the reverse complement.
GGCTTTTAGTAAGGAGTGTTCAGGATCAGGAAGGGGCCAGCTGGCTGGAGTGGAGAGAGGCCAATGAAGACAGAGAATGTAGGGCCTTGTAATTCATTGTAAGGACTTTGGATTTTATTTTGAGTCTGATGGGAATCCTTTTACAGGTTTTGAGCAAAGAAGGGTTATGATTTGGTTGAGATTTTCAGGGGACCCTTGTAGTTGCTGTGTAGAGAAGAGAGGAAGGGCTAGGGGAGAACCAGGGCACTGGGTGGGAGGTTATTATAATTGTGCAGGTGACAGGTGACAGTAGTTGGACTGGGTGGTGGTATGAACTGTAACTGTTTTCATGTGGCTCAGCACACAAGAAGTAACTTTGTATTTAATTGTATATATTTTCTAATCCTAAAGGGATCTAGTACCACCTAATTGTCTCAGAATAGGTGCTGCTAGCCAAGGCCTCTCACAATGGAAAACACAAGCTAATTAAACTAGGATTTATTATATGGTTTACTTTTATAGCTCAAAACCTAGACCTAGCTGTGTTATAATTACTAATAAAGCGTCCTGGCAATGAATCAGGATGACTTCATGAGGCAGTGCTTCCTTTAGTTTTGAAGAATTGATGGAACTCTATTTCGGGGTGAGTTATGTAGAACACTAATCTTTCAGCGATGGCTTGATTTCCATTCCTCTGTTCCCATCATTGGATTGCTTTGTTGCAATGGGAATGAACACAAACAAATGTAACTCTATGCCTAACAATGCAGGGCAACAACTGCATATAAACAAAGCTAAGCTCACAGTGGATTCTCAATTAACTGTGGGAATGACAACTGAGTGATGAATTTTAGCATCTAAAAATCAACACGTTCAAGAGCTAAGGGCACCATAGTGAGTTACATGACTATGAATACCCTCCAAGTTCACTTGCTTTTCTAATTTCTGCCAGGGAGTGGCTTAGGTGCAGGAAGAATGAAGCTAATTATTTTGTCTCCATCTTTCATTTCTCTGCCATTTTTTAAAGTTCACTTTAATACTACGTTTGGAATATTTTTTTTGTTCTCCAACACTCCCCAAACTCACTAGTTGATTTTTGACTATTAGCTTCTCTTAAAAAAACAAAAAGAGGGATATCTTTTATCATGGCAAAGAGGTCCTTTTGGTAAGACTAATCTTTATTCTTTTACTTATTTTTTTTGATAGTTTTAATTTATATAAGGAAAAATGTACAGATTTAAATATATCATGCAGCTTGCTGAATTTTTATATATGTATACACACATGCAACTACTACCCAGATCAAGATGTAACGTATTTACAGCAGTCCAAATAACCCTTTCTGCATACTACTAGTCAGTAACCCACCAATGGAAATCATATTGACTTCTATCTCCATAGTTTTGCCTGTTTTTTAACTTCATACAAATGGAATCATATAGATTGTACCGTCTGCCCGCCACATCCATGGATTCTGCATCCATGGATTCAACCAACCATGGATTGAAAATATTTGGAAAAAAAATTGTGTCAGTATTGAACATATATAGACTTTTTTTCCCCCGTGTCATTATTCCCTAAACAATGCAGTATAACAACTACTTACATAGCATTTATACTGTATTAAGTATTATAAGTAATTTAGAGATGATTTAAAGTAAACAGGAGGATGTGTGTGTGCAAATACTAGGTCATTGTACATTAGGGACTTGAACATCTTTGGATTTTGTTTTCTGAGGGAAGTCCTGGAACCAGTCCCTTGTGGGTACCAAAGGTTGACTGTATTCTTTTGTATCTGGCTTCTTTTACTCAACATTATGTGTATGAAATTCATCCAAGTTGTCACACATACCATGTTTCCCTGAAAATAAGACAGGATCTTATATTTATTTTTCCTCAAGAAGACACTCTAGGGCTTATTTTCAGGGGATGTGCTATTTTCCCCTCAAAGCCTCAGCTTGCAGCACGCACAGGATGGCCGGGGCCTGACAGGGGGAGCCAACCTTGTTGGTGGGGCTGCTGCACCATTCTGGTCACCTCTGGGATAGTAGCTGTCATGATGGGGCAGATGTGAAGGGCTGCTCGTCTTCTTTACTGCTCCGTGACAAAATGCATGGGTTGTGCAGATATGCTGCGTAGCCACGCCTGTCACTAGGTCTTATTTTCAGGGTAGGACTTATATTGCGCAAATGCTTAGAAATCCTGCTAGGACTTATTTTATGGGTAGGTCTTATTTTGGGGGAAACACAGTAGTAGAAATTTATTTCTGTCACTTCTTACTATTTTCCACTGTTTAGTATTGTATTATGTAAATATTCTGCAATTTATTTATCCATTATACTGTTCCTGTCTCTAGACTTTGGTAGTCTCTAGCTTTGGGCTATTATGATAAAAGCTGCTGTGGACATTCTTTTACATGTCTTTGGGTGGACATAAGTACTAACTTATGTTGGATCTATTCCTAGGGGTTGAATTGCTGCATCAGAGGTTCTGTGTATACTGACTAATTGCATCAAACAGAAGTGCTTTATATTATTGGATAGAAAATAAATTAGTGCCAGAAAGATAATAGTGTTGTATGAATGATTTGATAGATGTTTAATTAAATTACTTGGGATTGTTTGCTTGGTTATTATTATTTTGCTCTTCATAAAGGGCAGTGAGAAATCACAGTGAAATATTACCTCACACCTGTTAAGATGGCCACTACTAAGAACACAGAAAATAACAAGTGTTATATGGAGAAATGGGAACTCTGTGCACTATTGGTGGAAATGTAAAATGGTGCAGCAGCAATGGAAAACAGTGTGGAGGTTCCTTAAAAAACTAAAAATAGAATTACCATATGATCTAGCAATCCCACTTCTGGGTACATATCCCAAAACATTGAAAACAGGATCTCGAAGAGATGTTGGCACGCCCATGTTCATTGCATTTTTATTCACAATAGCCAAGAGGTAGGAGCAACCTTAATGTCCATGAATAGATGAATGGATAAATCAAATGTGGTATATACATATGATGGAAGATTATTCAACTTTAGAAAAGAAGGAAATCCTGTCATGGGCTACAACATGGATGAACCTTGAGGACATTATGGTACGTCAAATAAGCCAGTCGCAAAAAGACAAATACTGCATGATTTCATTTATATGAGGTATTTAAAGTAGTCAAACTTTTAGAAATAAAAAGTAAAATAGTGGTTATGAGGGACTTGGGGGAAGGGAGAAAAAGGAGGTGTTGTTTAATTGGCATAGAGTTTCAGATATACAAGATAAAAAGTTCCAGAGAGCCTTTGCTCAACAATGTGCACTGTACAATACACTTAAAAATGGCTAAGATGGTTTTAAAAAAGGAGAGAGATATGCTATTTTAAAACAACACCCCATAGCTTTGATTAAAAAATATTCCTCTCTTATTTCAGATAAATAGGTCTTAAAGAAATGGCATACAAACTGGTATCTACTAGATTTGTATGTTTCAGAAGCTTTTGTGGAACATAAATCTACTTGTTCATACAGGTTTCTCTACTTCCTTGTTCCCACGTGAATGGTTTTGGGGAAAGTAAGAACCTTGAAATTGAATGAACTTATATAACTAATTGAAAAAAAAAGGGTACTGGAAACTATAGAAAGAATTTGCTAGACAGTTATTTTCTAGCTCTTTCTGATTAAATAAAGCTATTTTTGTACTTTGATTACTTCTGATCTTTACATGAAACTAACAAAAAAACCCTGAAGTTGTAGCGACTCATGAATAAACTTGGTGAAGCATTCTGGCCGTGACCTAGCAGGCTGCAGATTTTCAATAGATGTGATTGAGTGTGAAGACCTCTTGACAACAGCTGTGCTGGTGCTACTGGCCCATCCCTACAGAACAAATGCTACCTCTACAGAGGAACAACTGCCTGCAGTTCCCCTTGTGGACACAAGCACTTTATGAGCAAAGCTGAGGCTTCAGCAGGACATCATACCTTTCCCAAAATGGTCATGAATTTAGGTAGGCCACAGAGCACTGTAGGCATGTGATTCTGTTGATGAATGGCAGGCTTTCCAGCCAAGAATATTATTGGCTCTTAGTTGTCCTAAATTCAGCTTCCTGACGTGACCTCACTTGAAAATAGAGTGGGTCATTCATATTCTCAGAGTCATCGTTTATTCTTATGAAATTTGTGAACTAATTTTTGTCTCTATCAGGGCATGCTTTGGGGTTAGTCCTAGGCAGTCTTTGACCTTGGGCCACATACTACCTTCCCTACCCTTGCCATTGGCTCCAGGATCTAATTTCAGAGTAAAAATTGGAAAGCTGCCTCCCTTCTGCCACTTCCTAATAGGCCCAGATAATGACATTGTAATGGCCAAAATAAGAAGCATTATTTGTCTTATTAATACTCCAGTTTTCAATAAACCATAATCTGAATGATAATACTACTCACTTACCACAGAACTAAGTACAATTATTTTTATTTAGAATGAAAAAAGTGTAAATAATTTTTTTCCCTGAATTTAATTTTTTCTTTTCCTTTCTTCCTCCCTCTTTCCTCTCCTTCCCTCTTCTCCTCTCCCTCTTCCCATTGCATTTCCCTTTACCAGTTGAGCTAATTTGGAATAGAAGTCATGAGTTTGGACTCTGGAGTTAGATAATCCCAATTTGGCTGCCACTAGCTTTGTAACTCTGGGAAACCTGTTAGTCCCTCAATGTATCTGTTCCTTCTGAGATAAAGATGATATTATTATATCCCTTGAAGTTGCTGTGATGATTATGTATGATGTTTTGGGCCTGGTTTATAGTAAACACTTGATAAATGTTAGCTACTATATATTACTAACATGTTGTGGTCCTAGAGCATCGGAAACATCAAGAACATTGATTCGAAGAAAGAAAAAAATGAGGAAAAAGCTCATAAGAGCAACCACCTTGCTACAGATGATGACAAAACTATTGCAAGGGATCTTGAAACTTTATAAATTAGATACACAGGGAAAAAGTGAGAAGTAAGAAAAATATATAATTTTGGTCAAGGAAACAAGAATAAGATTGTTGTATTATGTGAATAAAAATTAGTTTAGGCCATAAGCCACAACAAGGGAATTTTTCTAATCATGAGCAGCATTTATATTGGTGAGACTGGTTTAGGAGACGACATTTCTTTGAATTATATGGGAGATCAGAAAAACTTTGAGTTTAACCAACTCAATCATTTTGCAGGTGAAGAGACTGGGGTTCCAGGAGATTAAGCAACTTGCCTAAGGTTGCATTCTGGTGGCAGAGCTAGATCAGAACCATGTGTCTCCCTGATTGGACCCCAGGGGGTCATCCTACTTGAGCACACAGCTTTTGAAATGTGACAAGATCAAAAAGGCCAGAGAACTTTCATGTTGGAAGGAGAACAATTTTGCATTCACATCAGGGCTCATTGTTCACACCTGGAATCCAAAGCATCTGAAAACAGATATCATTATTCCTGTTTTACAAATGGAAAAGTCTGAGCAAGGATAGGCTTTAGGCTGACTGGCTTTGCTGCCCAGCTTCGGGCTCCATAAATACACTCATCCTGCCCATGCAAGCTGGTATGTCAACTCCTACAGGTGCCTGCAGCTGCTTCTGGGACGCCTTCTAGCTTGCTTTCCATTGTCCAGTTCTATTATATATTCCGTGGTCATTGTCTCCTTCCTTCTAAATGTAAAACTTACAAAGGACAGGTATTTTTTTCATTCATAGGCAAATCTCCAACATCCTGAGCAGTACTCAGCATGCACTTGACTATCAATGGATATTTCTTGAACGAATAAACCAAAAAATGGCACTCTGGTTTTCTCTAGCTAGACATTCAGATTGGCAGATGAATTTTGGGCCATGTGTCTAAGCTCTGAGTTCGAGACCTCTACCCTATGTTGGCCAGTTCCGTGCTTTGCAACTTTGGGTGAAACTAGCCTGCCCTGGATTCCAGGACACAACCTGCTGAGCACATTTTTTGCTCCACCCAAAACTGACCAGAGATCCTGGGCCCCGAATATCCCTACAGACAGTTGGAATGGGTGTGAACAGTTACCATGACACCTATTGATTGGACAAAATTGTTTTGTGCCTTAAATGTTGGACCAACATTTGTGAGGGACATGATCTTTATCACAGAAGGAAGTAGATGCAGCTTTTGTGGCTTTGGGCAGGTTCCATCTAATTCTATACCTGTTTCCTGGGTGAACCATTCTGCCTTGCGTTTGTTTCTATGCTTGTTGGGAAGGCAAAGTGCGTGAGTCACCAATGGCTCTTTAGTATAGAGAGAAACCAATATGACTTTTCCTTCTTCTGCCTGGCCCCCACTGAAGTGTCAGATAATCCTATAGGTCACCAGGCTATCGGCCTAAGACAGGAAGTCTCAAGAAATGTTTTGTGAATAGCTTATTATCCAGAGGAAATGTCAGCTGGGTCAGGAGCATTGTTCCTCTAGTGGACCGGGTATGAGGGATTTAATTAGGATGAATAGTTGAAGCTAGACAAAGATGGTTTTTCCTTGGGGACCCATGTACTCTGTTAAAACACAAAAACAGAAATGCTTATGTAATGACTTTCTTCCTAAAAAAATTCAGACCACTTCAAAAATTCCCTTTAATTGTATTCTCACCACAACTCTGAAGATTGGTAAACTTATGCTACAAACATGTTTTTAGGGCAGTTACACATATGCCCATAACTCCTTTTATGGCAACCTATAGTCGTTAGTGTTACAGAAAGTTCCACACATGTCCCCAAGGCTGCATCAGCACGAGGACAAGTGGTTTCAGGAGAAGGAATGAGGAGTCTTATTAATTTGCCTGCAAACGAGGAGGCTGGCAGATTCCCATCTTAAAGTACCAGTGTCCCCATTCTGAGCAGAAGTACAGAGCTTTTAAAGGTTCTGATCAATCCCACCTTTGGCTAAAACAATCTCTTGACCTCCACCTGGATTAATCCCCTCATCAGCTAAAATGATCTCATGACCTCTGCCCAAACAATCCCTTGAGCTATCGCCTGTGGCACAAAGAACAAAAGACATTCCCTGCCCCTCCTGACTACTGGCCTGAGGCACTGATGCAGGTTCCAGTTCTCCAAAAGGAGTGAGGGATGTTTTAAAGAGACACAAAACATTTTTGCCATTTTTTCAAGCCGTTTCTTCTACATATTCCTACAACTTATATTTTTCAATTTCAATATTTAAGCACTGGTCTTATTTTGTCTTGTATGCAGAAATTTGATTTTAAAATCTTTTATTTTATATGAGTTTGCCTCTTTCAGTCCTTTCTGGTTTACGAAAGTAGATGTCATGTTATTTGGTACATAGATATTTATAACTGTCATATCTTCATTGTGAATTGGAATCTAACATTATAAAGCAGCATTATCCAATAGAACTTTCTGTGACAAGGGGAATGTTCTCTGCATGAATTCATTTAATTAAATAAAATTAAAAACTCAGTTTCTCAGTCACATTAACTCCATTTCAAACGCTTGGTAGTCGCATGGCGACAAGTGGCTACTGAATAGAACAGCACAGTTATATAGTATCCTCTTTGTTTTGCTTAATGCTTTTTGGCTTGAATTCTACCTTGTCTAATATCAAAGGCTTAACCCCTGCTTGCTTTTTGCTTACTTTTAACTGGCACAACTTTTCCTAACCTTTTATTTTTAACCTTTCTGAATCACTTCGTTTTAGGCAAGTCTTTTGTATAGAACATAGAGTTGAATTCTTCTTTTATCTTAGGTTAGTTAAGCCTGTCTACATTTATTCATATAATCTCTGTGTTTGATCACATTTCTTTCATTTTTAGTACATATTATAAATATTAGTAATCCTCTGTCTTCTTAGAAAATTTCTAGTGGTTTCATACTCCGAGCAAAATAAAATTAGCTTGCATCTTTTTTCTTCTCTCATCTCTCCTCCACTTTCCAATTTTAGTCAATAATATTATCTTTCACAGTGTTTATCTTTGTAGTCTTAGACTTCTATAATTCTGTTTGTCAGCACTAAATGATATCATCTGACTCTTTTCTACTCATGATGCAATTTATGTTCTTAATCTACTTACTCCATTCTCTCCCCACTTTCTTCTCTGACATTCTATTGTAAAAATTTCCAAACCTATAGCAAAATTCAAAGAATTTTACAGTGAATATCTGTATACTCACCACTATACACTACTTACTTTACCAATAGGTATCCATCTATCCATCTGTTAATCCATCTCATTTTTGTATATTTCAAAGTAAATTGCTAATACTACATTTACCCTCAAATATTTCAGAATGCATACCATTAAATATTTGTTTAAAGTATTTTTGATGTAAAATTTACATACTGTAAGTCAACCAAACCTTAAGTGTACCTTTGCTAGCTTTGAAAAATGGATACACCCATGTAACCCAAACCTCTGACAAGATATAGCATTGCCAGAAAGTTCTGTCATGTTCCTTCCTAATCAGTTCCTACTTCCACCATAAATTATATTCTACCAGTTTTAGAACTTCACAGAAATAGAATCATGTAATATATATTCTTTTGTGTAAGGTTGCTTTCACTCAGGCATAATATTTTTGAGATTCATCCATGTGGTTGTTTGTATCAGTAATTTAGTCCTATTATCTGTTTGGTAGCAGTTCATTGTAAGAACATATGGCAGTTTGTTGTATATTGTCTTATTAATGGACAACTTGGACTGTTCCCAGTTTGGAGTTTTTATGAATAAAGCTTCTGTAATACTGTTATACAAGTGTTTTATGAACTATGCTTTTATTTCTCTTTGATCAATACCTAGGAGTAGAATTACTGGGTCATTGGGTGGTATAAGTTTAGTTTATAAGAAACTTGGAGACTATTTCCCAAACTAGTACCATTTTATGTCCATGCCACCAATGTATAAGAGTGCTGTTTTTTTCACATCCTCACCAACATTTGGTGTTGTCAATCTTTTAAAATTATAGCCATTGTAGTAGATGTGTACTAGTATCTTATTGTGGTTTTAATTTTCATTTCCCTGATGACTAATAATGTTGAACACTCTTCATTTGCTTATTGGGTATTTGTATATCTTATTTTATCAAGTGTGTACTATAATTTTTCTGATTTTAAAATTAGATTATTAATTTTATTATTGAGTTTTAAATTTATTTGCTGATTTGTTCTGTATACTAGATACCAGTAATTTGCCAGATAGATGTTTTGTGAATATTTTCTTCTAGTCTGTGGCTTGCTCATTCATTTTTACAACAGTATCTTTTGATAAGCAGACAGTTTTAGTTTGATGTTTAATTGATCATTTAAAAATTTATGTGGTTATTGCTTTCAGTGACTTGTCTAAGAAACTTTTGCCTACCTCTAAGTCATCAAGATAAGTTATTATATTGTCCTCTAAATGCCTTATTATTTTAGCTTTTACGTTTTGGTCTCTGGTCCATTTTCTCTCCCTTTTTCTCTTGTATTTTGTTAGATGTGTTAGTTCTACAATAACAGAACATATAGTAGCATTTGCATATTATATTTTCACCCTTATCTCCAAATTCATTGTATTTCCCCAGTCAGCTCTTGGTTGGGTGAAGCCTGTTCTTTAGTCAATTCCTCAGAAAGGATGTATGGGTATAATATTCTCTGATGTCTTACAGGTTCAATACTGCTTTTCTTAGCTTCGATACTTGAGGGGTAGTTGGGATTGATAAAATACCCTTGCTCACACTTTCTTGCTTTGATTAATGTATTAAATATTAGTTACTTTTCATTGCTTATTATTTTTCCAAAGAGATTTCAATTATACAGGCACTGGAAGAGATATCTACTTATTTTAAACTATTTTCTGACAATATGTATATAACCATTTCACCTTAACATTATCTTTAGGTTCATGTAAAGGGCTGCCTTGTGGATTTCTTGGGGGTTAATAGAGACTTCTCAGTAAAATTGAGTTTCTGTGAGCTTTGAATTTGTGTGCACCTGTGAAAGCAAGTAATAAATGTAAGGCACTATGCAAATATATGTAATAATAATAATAATTGCTATTTTTATAGTGAGAGAATTTTTAAAAATTCTTTATTTCAGCATATTACAGGGGTACAAATGTTCAGGTTATGTATAATGCCTTTGCACCCCCCTGAGTCAGAGCTTCAAGCATGTCCATTCCCCACATAGTGTGCATCGCATTCATTAGATGTATATATATCCTTCTCCTCCTCCTACCCATCTGCCTGACACCTGATGAATGTTATTACTATATCTTCACTGAAGTGTTGATCAGTTAATACCAACTAGATGGTGATATAGTGAGAGGATTATCTCTAAAAAGGCAGAAGGGGACAAGGCTAGCATTCTAAGTCTAGAATTACTAGTAATAATTTACTAAGTTGATATCCTAAAGTTTAGATAACTTAGTTTCTCATATAAACTTGGGACCCAGATATGAATTAAATCCCAATTACTGACTCTTAGGAAATTTTAAGTAATTACAAGATGGATAACAAAGCTTAATTCATGGGATATGCATTTCGTTTCCAATTAAATTTTTCTACATTTGATCGTTTTTTACAGAGTAAGTCAGTGTAGAAGTAATGAGGAATCCATTATCTCAAAATACATTACAGATTTTTAAAAAATTGACCAGGCAATAGTGGCTCATGCCTATAATCTTAGCACTTTGGGAGGCAGAAGCAGGAGGATTGGTTGAGGGCAGGAGATTGAGACTAGACTGGGCAATATAGTGAGATCCCATCTCTAAAAAAATTTTTTTTTTTTTTCTGTATTAGCCAGGTGTGGTGGCATGTGCCTGTAGTACTAAGTTCTTGGGAGATTGAAGGAGGATGGAGCCCAAGGGTTTGAGGTTATAATGAACTGTGATCACACCAGTGTCCTCCAGCCTGGGTGACAGAGTGAGACTCTGTCTCTTAAAAAGATATATTTTAAAAAATATCTTAGGAATAAGCAAATACAGACCCTAGCATCCATCTAACTGGGTTAATATGAGATAATCCATGGATTCACTGTTCTTCTCTGTGTAATATGAACATCATGATTTCTAAACACACATGGTTTCTAAACACACATCACCCTGATATAAAAATCAAATTATGAACAAAAACAGAAGGAAGTGAAAAAGAAACATGTAACTTACAATATGCTAGAATTTGTAAATATTAACAAAAATAAAGATGCAGCTACTTGTATATGAAAGATTGAGTTCATGTAACACCATATCGGCAGCTGATGACCAAAGAACAACAATAGGGGATTTTGCACCTTTCACATGAGGACAAGGCCTGAGGTTCTTGTAAAGACAGTTAACCTCTGTTCATTGGGGTAACAGGTAACTAATTGGAATCTTTGACTTCTATGGAATTTTTAATTTCAAGATGGAAATCTATATATTGAGTGTTTCTTCTTATAAAAATGATACATGCTTCTAAAATATAAAAATACCGTTGTATATAAAATAGAGAGTGACAGCACTCTACTCCTCTTCCTGCTGATTTCACACAACAGAGAAATCACTAATATTAATAACTTAGTCCTACAGACATTGTACAAATGTAATATGTAAATTATATATAATAAATTTATAAATTACATAGTTTATAAATATACCTTTTTTGGAAGAATGGAATTTGTAACTTTTTTTTTTCATTTAACATCATATCTTGGACATGTTTCCATGTTAGTTCATATAGATATACCTTCTCCTTTTAAGTGGATTGATAGGATCTAGTATGCCATTGTATGACTGAGCCTTCACTGAGTTAATGAATCCTCTGCTGGTGAGTGGATAGTCAAGTTGTTCCCAGTTATTTGATACTATAAATTGCAATATAATAACATTCTTATACATGTATTTATTTACTATGAGGATCTATTATGTATATTTTTAGAAGTGAAGTTTTGAGATGAAAAGGAATGACTGTTTTCAATTTTGATACATAATGCTAAATCATGCTTATGAGTTGTTATAAACCTCAGGACCTTTCTTGGTGTGGAAGATGACCAATAATATAAGGTATTGGGGCAACATTAACATTTATGTGTACTGGACCAAAGGTTTAACCAGGAAAAAAATAAAAAAGTAAAATTAATGTATGTTAAGTCATTTTTGTTATGAGAGAGGTAATAGAACTGATGAGAGAAGTCAAGGTATTATGTAACATGCAGAGATAATGAAATGGTAGAGATACCTCTCACCTTTTTTATAAAATGGGATTGAAAGTTCTTATCTCATAGGGCTGTTTTAATAATTGAATGAAATAACAGTTGTAAAACCCTTAGTCTAATACCTGGCGCATAGGAGGTGCTCAGTAAACTATTACTGCTATTTCTGTAAAGAGAATTTGTTCTCATAAGGGAGCCTTCTTTTACCTTTTGTGATCACATTTTTTAAAACTCCTTTTGGCTTTTACTTTTATCAAGTATGAGACCATTAGTTACTAGACTTTAAGATTTTTAATTACAGGCAGTCCTGGAGTTATGTTATTTTTATTTTATTTTTTTTTTTTTTGAGACAGAGTCTCACTCTGTTGCCCTGGCTAGAGTACTGTGGCATCAGCCTAGCTCACAGCAACCTCAAACTCCTGGGCTCAAACAATCCTTCTGCCTCAGCCTCCTAAGTAGCTGGGGCTACAGGCATGTGCCACCATGCCCAGCTAATTTTTTCTATGTATTTTTAGTTGGCCAATTAATTTCTTTCTATTTTTAGCAGAGATGGGGTCTCGCTCTTGCTCAGGCTGGTTTCAAACTCCTGACCTTGAGTGATCCTCCTGCCTCGGCCTCCCAGAGTGCTAGGATTACAGGCGTGAGCCACTGTGCCTGGTCTAGTCCTAGAGTTATGGACAACTTGAATTACAGAGTTCCATACTTACAAATGGGCTCCCAAAGCTCCCCATAAGGATAATTTATAATTAAACAACTAAATTAATAATCGGGGAACTAGTCTCTTCCATGCATGCAAAAAATCCTGCATGGCCTAAGCAGTGCATTGGTGCAGCATCTTTATGCTCGTGGCTAGTCTCATTGTTTATAGGATCACTTATGCACAGCATCACTTTCGCCTTAACTTTTTTATTGATGTTCTGAGGCTATGTTTACCTTATGACCATCCCCCAAAGCGAAAGTCCACTGGAAATCCAGGAGTCCAGGTGAGCCTGCAGCGAAGAGAAAGGTGCTTACGATGGAAACAAAACTAGAAATAATTAAGCATTAGGAAAAAGGCAATATATGTAACCTAAACATTTGTACCCCATAATATGCTGAAATAAAAAAAAATAAAAATATACCTAGAAAAAAATAAAATAACGGATAGAATGGAAAAAATGGAAGATGCGAAAGGCAGTGCTCCAATGAAAGCTTCAGTTATTACTAAACAGTACAGTAGATTAATTATTGAAATGGAAAGGTTATTATTGATTTGGTTAGAAGATCAAAATAAGTGTAACATTCCTATTAGCCTAGTGTTGATGCAACATTAGGTGAGTGTTAACCTTTGATAGTCTTTTTTGAAATTTCTCCTATGTCCTATCTAAACTTTTTGTATGGGTTTGTTTTTATGTTTTGTTTGAATTAAAAGAAACAGCACAATAGTTTTTCTAACTTATTATTACAGTAAGGGATATTATTATTATTACAGTATTACACTATATTATTATTGCGGCATATAAGCCATTATAGCATTGTTATTATAAATTTTACTGCATGTGTGCTGTTCATCAGGGATCCGAGTTATAGATAAATGCGACCTAAAGACATTTTCAGGAATGTATCTCATCTGTAGTCTGGGAACCACCTGTACTTAGTGTTATTTAGTATGAACAAGAAAAAGTTGTAGGGTCTTTAAAAATGAGGGGTCAAATTTTATGCTACAGGTATGGGCAACTAAGAGTTACTAAGTCAAGGCAGGAAGTCAGGGCCAGGGGCATCTGCCATAGGCCAAGGGCCAGTGCCTACAGCACAAGCTCAGTTGTCAGGAAGTGAAAGCATGCCAAGAATCAACAAGCAAGATGACTCACAGGTAACAAGACACCCAAATGTCAGGAACCATAAGACTCGAGGACCCTGGCTCCACAACCCCAGCCAGGCTCCACTCCAGAATAGGCTCAGGGCAAGGCACGATCCAAAGTTCTGAAATTCAAGGTAGCCAGCCAGGGACCCAGGGGGACCAAAGCACATCCCCATGCCAAGGGGACTTGGCTGATAGCTGCTTCTGGGCTTTTACAGGCTTGAGTGTGTCAGAAGTCAACTACAGAAGAGCTTGTCTGAGTCCTCCAGGTGCAAGTAGGTGAATGGGGCAGCAGAAAGTTAGGTCAAATATGGAAGAAAGAAGAAATGAACTTTCTATGACAGGTGCAGCACACTGTGATGGAAGCCTCCTACAGCAAAGCGTTAGAAAAGCTGCACATGGTTATATTATCAACAAGCCTCACATCTGCTGTCAGATGTGAGGCTTGATATCCCAAAATTGGGAAATGCAATTTTGCTGTATTCTTTCTCTTGGGTTTCTAAAACAATTATCTAAGATTCTGGCTGGGCATAGTGGCTCATGCCTGTACTCCTAGTGCTTTGGGAGACCGAGGTGGGGAGGATCACTTGAGACCAGGTAGTTCAAAACCAGCCCGGGCAACATAGCAAGACCCTATCTCTACAAAAATTTTAAAAATTAGCTGGGTGTGATGACATGCGCCTGTAGTCCTAGCTAAAGTGGGAGGCTGAGGTGGGGAGATCACTTGAGCTAGGAGTTCAAGGCTGCAGTGGGCTCTGATCATGCCACTGCACTCCAGCCTGCATGACAGAGTGAGATCTTGTCTCCAAAACTAACTAACAAACAAACAAAGCTGACAGCTTTGCTAAGATTTAAGTAATTATGGCACTAGAATGTTCATCATATGTTCTGTCTGTGTGTCATCTTCATCTCTATTTCTTCTTAGAAGAGTTTGGGGGTGATGTGGAGGAAGACATTGCTGTGTGCTGCCATGAGCAAGATGGGGACAGGGACATGGGAAAGACTGTAGAAGCTTTGCTCTTATACTTGGAACCATGAGATATCTGTGGAAGTCCAAATAGCTGTCTTAGGCCCCCTCCCTGGAAAACAGCGACTGGGGCTACACCTTAAAACACTTTATTGGGAATACAATCCTATAAAGCAGGAGGGAGGCCAGGGAGAAATAAGAGAATACATATATATATATATATAGAGAGAGAGAGAGAGAGAGACAAAGACAGAGAGAGAGAGAGAGAGAGAGACAGAGACAGAGAGAGAGACACACACAGAGAGAAAGAGAGAGAGAGATTATGAAGCTGACCACAGCTTAATGACAAGCACAGTTGATTGCTTGGCCTTGCAGGATGTTTTCAGAGAGATGATATGAAGCTGTTACATCTCCCTTCTGGGGGTGTAAGGAGGAATTATCCTCTGGCTTTCCTTTCCAATTGATCAAAGTTGCTTCACAGGGCATTACTCCCCCTCACTTCCAGGTTGCACTGCCTGGTCCCTCCATCAGCTGCTGGGGAGACTAAATCCAAGACAGCAACCATGGTATCTACTGCATAAGCCAGGGTCCTCAGGGCAAGCCAGTGAGTAGGCCTGAGTCAGTGGCACTTCCCATATGTTTGGTGGCAACTTGCAACCTCGAAGGCCCCCTAGGTGGGTGCCTACGGGTTCCACAGCATCAGTTAGCTGAAAACTCCAGCATCTCTTGCCCCAGCAGCAGTGGGAAGTCCAGGCCAAATGCTGGCTGGTCACACCCATAGGTGTCATAAGGGACCATGGCATTGCCTGATGCCACAGCCACAGGAATAGCACAAGCTATTGCTTAAGGCCACCTTAGCCACAATGCAAAGCACACGTCTGGACTGGGGTAGCTCATCAACTGAGCCAGTCCTATGACATTTACATGTTTCTGATTATACAATAATAACTAACAGTATTCAGCAATTATACTCAAAGTTCTTTACACATAATTTCATGTATGAATCTCATTTAATATATAGTCATATATTACTTAACGATGGGATATGTCCTGAAAAATACCTTGCAAGGCAATTGCATCCTTGTGCGAACATCACAGAGTGTGCTTATATAGCCCTAGATGGTCTAGCCTACCACACAGCGAGACCGCGTGGTATAGCTATTTTTCCCAGGCTGGGTGGCGTGTTACTGCACTGACTACTATAGGCCAGTCGTAACACAATGGTAAGCACTTGTGTAGCTAAACATATCTACACAGAAAAGGTACAGTGAAAATATAGTGTCAAAGATTTAAAAAAATGGTCCACCTGTTATAGGTCTCTTACGGCCGATGGAGTTTGTAAGCCTGGAAGTTGCTCTGGGTAAGTCTGTGAGTGGTGAGTGAATGTCAAGGCCTAGGACATTACTGTACGCTTTATAAACTACCACAGACTTTATAAACACCGTCCACTTAGGCTACACTAAATTCATGAAATAACTTTTCTTTCTTCAATAATAAATTAACTTTTTTACTTTACACACTTTTTAATTTCTTTAACTTATTGACTCTTTTATAATAACACGTAGCTTAAAACATACATTGTACAGTTGTACAAAAGTATTTTCTTTATATCCTTATTCTATAAGCTTTTTTTCTGTTTCAAAACTCTTTTATTTCATTTTTTACTTTTTAAACTTTTTTGCTAGAAACTAAGACGTAAAGACACACATTGGCCTAGGCTACACATGGTCAGGATCATAAGTGCCACTCCACTGTCTTCCACCTCTACCTCTTGTCCCACCAGAAGTTTTTCTGGGCAATGACACCCATGGAGTTATCACATCCTGTGATAACAATGCCTTCTTCTAGAACACCTCCTGAAGACCCACCACACACACACATAATGCAATACGCTACAACATCACACTGGTTATGACATCACTACATAAAAGGAATTTTTCAGCTCCATTATAATCTTATGGGGTCACTGTTGTATGTGTAGTCCCTTGGTGACCGAAACATCATGTGACGCATAAGTGTCTATTATTTTATATTCTATTTTTTCTAT
>VSMD01023633.1:0-68317 GCA_008750895.1 Mirza zaza | reverse complement strand
GTAATTTATTTCACTTTCCCATATTATTGAACATGTTCGTTGTAATTGTTTTCTCTCATAAGTCATTCAATGTGTCTAAGTCAGATTTGGCTGCTAATCTATGTTATTAAAACAAACCTTTAAATCTCATTGGTTTAAAATAACAGATTTATTTTTCACTCATGTATGAGGTTAGCAAAGGACCTCATAGTCATATTGAGACCAAGTCAGAACAGCTGCCATCTCAGATGTCATCGGTCACTGTGCCAGAGGGAAAAGATAGCTCTTGGAGAGATTCACGTCGGCAATTAAATGTATCCTAGAAGTGACACATGCCACTTCTGACCTCTGGTCAGATCTAGTTGCAAGGTCCCACCCAACCACAAGAGGGCCAGGAGGGAAAGAGAATCAGATATGGCAAATCTTACTAAGGAGTACAACATTGCAAATACCCTTGTACATAAATCTTGTTTTGCTACTTATTTCCTTAAACATTTTTATAGAAAAATTGTTATATAAACATTTTCATGTCATGGATTCATGCCCTAGAGTTTTGTATTTTGGCTCTCAGACTCATACTTACCCTTTTTATATGCTCCTCTATATATAGGGGGCTAGGAGCCTGCAAAATACATTTCCCAGACGCTTTGCCTGTTGAGTTCAAGGTAGGCAGTGCTAGTGGGAGAGTCAGTAGAAGGAAGGAGGAAAGCAGAAACTATTTTTTTCCTGTTTCTGGCATCATCAGCAGCCCTGGGGGACAGTTGCAGGTGATTGTAGGCTCCAGCAGCTACAAGGTCAGAAATGTCAACAAGATTATGGCTTTCTGCCATTATGGCTCCTGGCTTTCTGCACTGGGCTAGTGGTGGTGCTTGTGGGCTCTGGGTGACACTACCTTCTCCCCTTTGCTACTCCAGCCCAAGGGGTAGAGTTAGTTTCTTGCAATGGATGACTTCTAGGTAGCATCATCTTCCCACTTTGGTTCCTTCAACCCTTTTAATAATTTTCTAACCAATCCCTATAAGAAATTTCGTCTGTCTATGACATCAACTGATACAGTATATATTGCCAAATTACCCTCTAAAAAGTTTGTACTAATTTATACTTAGTCCCAAAGTACTTGAAAGTACCTCTTCCTTTTAACCTTCACCATAAAAAATACATTTGGTATTATCATATAAAAATTACCATCCAATTTGATAGGCACTGTATATCTCATTGTTTTAAATTTCTTTTTCACTTTAGCATATATCAAGATTTATTACAAAGCTATAGTAATAAATACAGTGTGGCATTCATGTAAGGATGGACAAATAGACACTTGGAACAGTACAGTAGAGTCCAGAAACAGACCCATATATGTAAGGCCATATAATTCATGACAGAAGTGACACTACAAAGAGGTGGGGAATGAACAGTCAAAAAACAGTGCTGAGGTGACTGACTCCCTGGGTGGAAAAAAAAGAGGAAAGAAATTTGACCCCATCTCATATCAGACACAGAAATCCACTTCAGTAGAGAACAGACCATCAATAAGAAAACAAGAAAGGCAAACCTATAAAGCTTTTAGTAGTTAATGTCTTCATGATCTCTTTAGTTTGTATTTCCTTGTTTACTATTGAGGCTGAACTTTTTCTTTTTTATTGGAAACAAGGTCTTGCTCTATCACCCAGTCTGGAGTGTAGTGGTGTAATTATAGTTTGCTGCAGCCTCAAACTCATGGGCTCAAACAATCCTTCCACCTCAGCCTCCCACGTAGCTGGGACTATAGGGATGCACCAGTGTACTGGATATTTTTTTTTTTATTTTATTTTTTGTAGAGACCAAGTCTTACTATGTTGCCCAGGCTGGTCTTAAACATCTGGCCTGAAGTGATCTTCCCCCCCTTGGCCTCCCAAAGTGATGGAATCACAGGTGTAAGCCACAGCATGCAGCCAGGATTGCACTTTTAATGTATTATCAGCCATTTGTTTTTTCACGAACTGATTGTTCATGATCTTCTCCTACTTTAGGGCTATATCTATTTTTCACTGATTTGTAAAAAATTTTTTCTTTCTTTTTTTCTTTTTATTTTTTTGTCAACCCCTTAGTCAATTTGCATGTAAAAGTTTTTATATGTTAAGGACTTTCATCTTTTGTCTCTTATTTATGTTTCAAATATAATCCCAGTTTGTCATTTGCTTTTAAATACTGTTTATAATGTTTTACAACATAAATTATATTTTCAAACCTTAAGTCAGTTCCTCCAACTATTTACTAGCATATAATTTCTGCTTTGGGATTGGATTTTAAAGACCTAATTAAGGTTTAAAAATGTCCTCCATAAAAATATAATTTTAACCTAAAGCTATGTAAGGCCCAACAGACAATAAAATTAGAGATTCATGACTTCATAAAATGATTTCATTATTTCTTCTTTTCGTACCTCTCCTTATCTAGATAACAAGGGCTATACAAAGGGCAAAGAGGATGATTCAGTATTGCTTTACGTTAGTAAAGTGGGAAGCTCCGCGGAATGAGGGTTCTTCTCCTGGGCAGTGAGCCTTGCAGACAATTCCAGGGGAACGTGATCCCTGGAGCTGCTCTCCTGTGGGGATAGCTGTGACATGAGAAATAATGCCAGAAGCTCAGATCCCCAGCGCCCGCTGTCTGGTCTTCCATCTTTGCCGGTGCAGCCCCCTCTCTCATCTCTGTATTCTGGGCCTCCTGTCTCGAAAAGCGGCTTTTAGTTAATATACAGATCCTTCTTGGACACTACCTCACATCTCAAATGATGCTCCACATTTTTAGCTGATCCTTTTTTTTTTTTGCCTTTCTTTTAGGTGGCTTAAGGAGATGAAATTATGATGTGCTGGATAGATGTGTATCTACAATTTTTACAGAATTTTATTTTATTTTTTCTAGAAGCAACTCATTCCACATCTATGCAACTTATAGAATTTTATACATAAATAAATTCTACTCAATAATATTCCACTGGAAGATGAGTCATTTTCTCTTTTGTGTTGATTTTTTTTGAGCTCTTCTTATTTTAATTTATTTTTGGTTACTTATTATTTTATTTTCTAAGAGATTACTTTTCCAGCCCCAGATCAGAAAACCACTGATCTATTTTTTCTGTGAGCTAAGAGATAGTGGCTTTCACTCTGAGCAGCGAATAGGGGTTGGGGCTGAAGGAAAATGTAGCAAACAGCAGAATGGGATACCAAAACTAACATAGTTGCCACTTTTCCTTTTCTGAAGCTTTTTCCTTTTTCATTATGAAAGGCATAATTTCCCAATAATCTGTTCTCCTTTTCTTTTTTCCCTCCTGGAGACTATTCTGTGCACTCAGGAAGAAAATAGGATCCTGGACAAGGTGGCCATAGTTTTACGCTTCCCAGTAGCAGATACTCTACTTCCTTAGCTCTAGCCCTCTAGCCCCAGGACTGGCAGTTTTTTTTCTGTAAAAGGCCAGGGAGTAAATCTTCTAGGCTTTGCAAGCCCTATAGTCTCTGTCACAACTACTCAATACTGCTGTTGTAGTGGGCAGTAATTTACACTACTAAGCATGTTCCAATAAAACTTTATTTAAAAAAAACCATAAAAACTATAGACTCTTGCTCTAGCCTTAGTGCTACAGAAGAGGGTAAGTGAGATTTGCAAACTGTTCAATTTTTGAGACTTAACTTTTGTGTAAGATAGGCATGCTGTCCAATTTGAACCTTGCAAGTTGGTTTAGTTTGGTGAGGTCGCTGTGACTGATATCATCTATGCTTTGTTCTTCTTCCTTACAGAGTCAGGTCACCATCATTCAGGTGTGTAGGGAGTTTCCGTGGCTGGTGGGAACTGCAGTACCATTTTGTCTGGGAGGTGAAGTGGAGAGCAGCCGTGAAGCAGGTCAAAGGCCTCACCTGAGAAGCTGCTGATTGCTTTGGCCCACAGACAGAACATTCATTATCACAGGCTGAGGCTGTCAGATTTCTACTACCTCGGAAATGTGTC
The DNA here is from genome assembly GCA_008750895.1 of Mirza zaza. NCBI lineage: Eukaryota > Metazoa > Chordata > Mammalia > Primates > Cheirogaleidae > Mirza > Mirza zaza. The sequence continues at coordinate 64,357 of VSMD01023633.1, read as the reverse complement.
TGTTCTCTTGAAGTTCTTTAGGAAAGCACTAGCTATTCCCTGACATGCTGTCGTAGCCAGTTCCTTTCCCCTCTTTTAAGTACTGTACATTAGTTCTGTGCAAGTACATTTCATTTTTTATAAAAGAAATATGGTGTACTGCTTCATTTGACCTTTTTTATCCATAGTTCAAAGCACATTATAAGAGTATCTAGATTCTTTTGTACTTTAAATTATCTTCACTCTTAATCTTTTTAATACACATCTAGTGGGGAAGAGGCATACAGGTGACTTAAGAATGCCAAGATTTTTAAAAAATCACTTTATAAGAGTTGGATTCAGAATGAATGCCAAATGAATAAAGCTTAAGTCTTCTTATCTCTTATGTATGGGTTATAATAGCTGCTCAGTAATGTTTGGGGATGGGGGTAAGTCAAATAGATGTGAGAAATGCTAGAAAAATAAAAAATCAACAAGATACATTTTTTAAAATATGATCTCTGCTCTCCACAATCCTTTCAAAGTTGTTTCTTCTCCTAAGTGATTTAAAGAGCAAATCATTGAGTAGACTCTATGCATCTTCTAGTCCTTCCTCCTTCCTCCCATTTTTCTTTCTAAAAACCCAATTTTAAGAAATGGCCCACAGTAGTAATAGAGTAAAATAAACATAATTTTTTCTCATTTCAGAGAATCGATATTAAAAGGTAGTAGGTTGACACTAAGAATTATAGCTTCACACTTTGAAATCTTGCTTATGTTCACCATGTTAGGGTGACATTTGCCACCTTTTATTTGCCTGGACTCAGGGAAGTTCAGATAAACATAGGAAATACTAAAGGGTCTATCCTCTTGAAGAGGTAGGTGTGCACAGAGCATTTTTATCAACTGGACACTTGGTTCAAGCTTACCATACCAAGCCTAGGCTGGAATTCCAGCAAGTCTGGCCAACTGGGCCCATGTAGAGGCTATGTGCATGCTGTTCTGAGGTGTCTCCTTGAAGAAAACTCATCCTGAGAGTAGACAGAGCCAGGACAAACTTGCTAATGTAAATCTCAGAGTGATAGGGAAGGCATGCTTCTGAGTACCAAGAAATATGTGTGACTCGAAGCATTCCTGACCCAGCTCCATAGATTCGTGTCTGGCCCTCAGGATTGGAAAGGAGCAAAGGTACAAAAGTACAAAAATTCAAAGAATTGTTTATTAGCAATTTTCTAAGACAAGGGGGTGCAATAGATTATAGAACAAAAGACAAAGAGGCATTTCCCGCCCCTTCCCCACAGTCCTTCCCCACAGACTACTTTGTCCTTTCAGAAGCTCGTGGGCTGCTATGTGTCAGTGGCTATGCTGAGCGAGAAGTCATGGTGTTGATGGAAGTGGCAGGGACTTGGTGGAGGTGCCGCTGCCCATCAGAATGGACAACAGCGCAGAGCTGCCACAGTGGCACACACTAGGCATGGCAGGGCCATAGGGGACGCACCTGTGGGGCCCAGAAACATGTGCAGCATTCTGTCCTTAGCTGTGGCACTTGTGTCCTGTCCATGTGCTACTGCTGTCCAGCAGAAGCTGAAGTCTGTGGAAGGAACCCTGGTAGCCAGAAGAAGGAGGACCTGAAAAGAATTGATTCTAAGCACAGGTGAGGCATCTCCCCAGCTGAAGGTGAGAGCAGACATGGTATGAGCTTAAGGCCTACATGAGCCAGTGTCTTAGTCTGTTTTCTATTGCTTATAACAAAATGTCTGAAACTGGATAATTTATAAAGAAAAATTTGTTTCTTATAGTTACAGAGTCTGGGAAGTTTAAGGTCAAGGTGGCACATCTGGTGAAGGCCTTCTTGATGGTAGGACTCTGCAGATGGGGCTGAGTGTGCCAATGTACTAGCTCAGGTTTCTCTTCCTCTTGTTATAAAGCCACCAATCCCACTCCCATGATAACCCGTCAATTTATTAATGTGTTAATGTATTAATCCATGAATGGAGGGTAGAGCCCTGATGATCCAATCACTCCTTAAAGGCCTCACCTCTCAATACCACCACATTGGGGATTAAGTTTCAACATGAGCTTTGGAGGGGACATTTAGACCATGGCAGCCAGTCAGGGCAAGTACATTAAAACGTGGGTCATTATCATTAATATAATTTGATCCAGGGAGTTCTAGGGAAGCTTGCTTTATACTTAGAGTGTAGAACCTAGAAAGAATCAGAGTTGACAAGGAGCATAGATGTCCTACAGGCCAACTTCTTTCCCAATGCAGGATTCTTTCTCTGGCATCCTTGAAAGGTCCTCTCAGCCTAAGTATGATAAAAAAGGGAAAGTCACAATCCTTATAGGTCTATTACACCGATGGGTAGGTCTATTTATTTAAAATTTTAATGTCTGCTAGAAAATACCCAAGTCTCAGAAATGCTAAGTACATGCAGCAGTTCCTGACCTTTTTGGCACCAGGGACTAGTTTCATGCAAGACAATTTTTCCATGGACTGGGGGCGATGCTTTCAGGATGATTCAAGCACATTACATTTATTGTGCAGTCAAAACTCTCTGCTAATAATAATCTGTATTTGCAGCCACTCCCCAAGCACTAGCATCACTGTCTCAGCTCCTCTCAGATCATCGGGCATTAGATCCACATAAGGACAAATAACCTAGATCCCTCGCATGTGCAATTTATAATAGGGTTCATGCTCCTATGAGAATCTAATGCTGCCACTGATCTGAGAGGAGAGGGAGCTTATGCAATGATGTAAGCAATGGAGAACAGCTGTAAATACAGATGAAGCTTCTCTTGCTGGGCCTCCGCTCACCTCCTGCTCTGTGGCCTGGTTCCTAACAGGCCATTGACTGGTACCAGTCCGCAGCCTGGGGATTGGGGACCACAGCTGTATAGTATAAATATACACTGTTATTAACTACTAATGTAAAATGGGACCCATGAGAGAAAATGTGGCTTTGGATGTATTTACATATGTGTTTATATGCATAAAAATTTATACATATATACATTATTATACAAATGCTTGTATAAAAGCATGCAGGATCTTATTAAACTTATGTATAATGCAATTTAAAAGACATGTTATTCTTCCACTAATAGAAACAGTATTTGCTAAGATATTGTTAGCTGTTGTAACAAATAAACCTCTGAATCCCAATGGTTTAACAATAAAAAGTTTACTTCTTGTTAACTGGAAGACTAACATGGGTGTTCAAATTTGGTTTTCTTCCAAGCAGTGACTCAGGGACCTAACTTTTTCCCATTTTGTGGCTCCACCAGATGGACAGTGGTTTGCAAGCTCACTCATGTGCATTAAGTCAGCATAGGGGGAGGTAATGGAGGCTCTCCTGTGGGAGGTTTTCAAGGCATAAGTCTAGAAAGGGTGTACATTGCTTCTGTCCACATCCCATTGGCTAGAAACCATTCACATGACCACATTGAGCTGCAAGGGAGCCTGGGAAATGTAGTCCACTTGTGTGGCCAGGAAGATGAGGACTCTCCTGTTGGGAGATGAGTTAGCAGTCTCAGCTACAGATACCCACCTTTTTTTGGCTTTTATAAAATCTCTCTCCAAAACACACGTTGTACATGCTGAAGTATAGTTCAGTCTTTCTCAGTTTTAACTAAAGCTTAACAATTGTATACTCATGTATTAAGTATTTGCAAATAATGGTAGGTATCAGGCTGTGCCTAACTGATTCCACTCAGCTCCTTAGCAAAGCCCACTTGAGGAGGGCAGATTCAGATTTTGTGGAGCCTGAAGCTTGTATTAATATAATTTGGTGAGAACTGTTTAAGTAAAGGAATACAAAATTAACTATCAAAGTAATTATTTAGAACGAGAAAAACATTTATAACAAATGATATATTTTTTAAAAAGGCAAATATCATGAGCATTATAAAGTCCAGAAAAACAACATAATGTTTTTAAATAATTAACTTCCTAACACATCTCTACAATCTTTTCCCCTACTGTTTCTTATATAAGCACTAAGATTTTGGAGCAATGCAAATGTTTTGTGCAGTGACTAATTTTTAACAGTCTCTGAACTGACAGCACTTTTTTTTTTTTTTTGAGACGGAGTCTCACTCTGTTGCCCAGGCTAGAGTGACGTGTCATCAGCCTAGCTCACAGCAACCTCAAACTCCTGGGCTCTAGCAATCCTCCTGCCTCAGCCTCCAGAGTAGCTGGGACTACAGGCATTTGCCACCATCCCCGGCTAACTTTTTTCTATATATTTTTAGTTGTCCAGCTAATTTCTTTCTATTTTTAGTAGAGATGGGGTCTCACTCTTGCTCAGGCTGGTCTCAAACTCCTGAGCTCAAACGATCCACCCACCTTGGCCTCCCAGAGTGCTAGGATTACAGGTGTGAGCCACCACGCCCGGCCTGACATCACTTTTTAATATGCATTGCATTGCTTTTTGCAAGTGAGAGTCCCTGAAGCTTAAGTTTCCTTAATTTCATGTTAAATCTGCCTTGGCACCAGATTCTACATGCAGGTTTAACCTTTCCCTGTTTTCTACGACCAGTCATGACCTGAAGAATGCCTGCTATTTCCCAGAAGATTACTCTAAACTTAACTTGTTTTGCTCTGTGGCTGAGTCTCTGGCTTTTGCCTGCTTCCTGATCCCTCTTCACTGTATTTTGCTCACCTGTGAGGTTAGAGAGGCCAGTAAACCTGATACAAGGTGCTATAGAGTCCATCACTGTTTTCTGAATACATTATTCTGCTAATGGGTTCGATATTGTTTCAGTATCTGTAGTGCCCCCTCCTCAGCCAGGCAGGCCCCATCCCCACACCAGGCTGATCCAATTCCAGGGGCAGGTCTTGTTGCAGGTCCTCCATTCTCCTAATGTGCCCACCCTGTTAGACTTGGTTGGTGAGGCCTTGTCCAGCCTTCCCAGACATGGCTGTAAGAGGAAGATAGTGGTGGTGGTGGTGCCTTAGGTGAATAATAGGTGCCTTATTCAATTTTTAGGATCTGGCTTGGGTTAGCCAGAAAAGACTCCTCGGATGGGAGACTTTCAAATGTCTTTCTCAATGGCAATGAAAATATTGGGGTAATTGGGGAAAGGCTATATTAAGTACATGAATGGCTTGAGTCCAAGTCTCATGAAAAAGATTTATAGGGTGGAGAAAGTCTTTTGGGAGCAAATCAAGAGAATAAAAGAATGGAGAAATAGATAAGAAAGTAGAAAATAATCATAGATGAGCAAAGAGACAAATTAAATAAAAAAAATTAAAGGAAAGTAGATAAAATAAGGCATGTTAATATAGGGGGTTTGGGTAAGGTATAATATTTGAAAGCTGTTCTTGGGCCAAATGAATGAATACATGGATTTAAAAGTCATACAACAGCATCTAATGGTGTGTCTTACCCACCATTTATTTTAAGACAGGTATTTTCAAATTATCAAAACAACCAACATGATAATGCAATTACCAAGCATGAAAAAGAAACTTTTGTGATTCAAAGAATTACAGAGGCTAATTAGAAATTCCAAGGGTATAAGGGAAAATACTATTATTCTATGAAACAAATCATAAATATGATTTTACACAAATAATTTGATGCCTGTATAACTACCATTATTAGCAAATAAAATATGTAGAAGTTATTAATTTGGAAATCTTTCTTTCCTTTTGACATTTTTGGAAGATGTAAATGCCATATTTCCTAAATAGCAGATCTTCAATTAAAGAATTTAATTTCAAAGAAGTAAATATTTTATTTTATTAGACACTGCAGATGAGTCTCTGCTTCCAGGGCCATTTAACATTTATTATTAAACACATAAAAATCAATGCCTGCTTCATGGAGTATTGAAAGCCTAGTTTTCAGCTCATATCACCCTTTGCCTATGGGAGATGATTTTAATAGAACAAACAGAAATAAATGGATCTTCAAAACAACTTATAGAATCAAACAAATTCCCTTTATAAATCATTCATAGGTAGGATACCACCCATAACAGAGGCTTACAGTGGTCTCTCCTTTCTTTGAATACAAGAGTCTATCCAAGTGCTGTTGTTTCTCTATGCATTTTACTTGGAGATTTGGAGAGAAATTTTCAGTATCTGTACCATTTCTTGGATGCTAATGACGGAAGAAATGGTACCTGCTGCTTCTTAACCTTTGGCTGTTTTTATCCCATTCGTGGAAGATTACTGAAGGAATGAGTAAAATCTTATCAGGAGTGGGAGGCTTTAAAGTCTTCTGACTTGTTATTGTTTCCTTCCTATCCACATTTTCTATGAACATGTAACACAGGCATTCCTATTTAGAGGGCTAGAAGTTGAGGTTTGTGACAAAGCAAGCTTGAATAACAAAGGAGAGGAAATGAATCTTTTACAAATGTTTTTGACAAATACAAATTATGATATATTAGCATTAAACCCGGTGTTCAACAAAAGATAGTCTTTGTTTGTCAAATACCAAAGCCCTAAATGTGGCTGACCTGAATCAAAGTGTTTTATAGCAAAAAGTAACTTTGTCACCTTCACCTTCTCAACTGCACTTTCTCTCCAACTTCCTTTATTTTGCAGAACTGGTATCTTTGGTCCCCTGTGATTTCCAGTAGTTAATACCCTCCATCCATCACTCTTTTGTAATGAGACCACAGAGCTCTGACCTAGTTAAGCAATTGCATTGCTTCCACATCCCAGCTTGGAATTTTGGAGGCCTTTTTATTTAGATGGTTTTCTTCTATACTCCATCTACTGAACCTATTTCTACCTGGTTTTCATCTTTATTGGTGGTTTAAATGTAGATTAATTACTTCTATAGTGGTGCCAGGTGACCCCAGTTGAATTTGAGATTGATTGTATTGGAATAGCAAATTCCTTGAGCATTTTTATTTGCATGAATTGCTATTTATCAGGACATTGTTACTGTTTTTGAAAGAAAATAAAAGGACTTTGTGCATGGATGGGGCAAGGGGTGAGAACCATCTAGAAGAGATGAGGTGCTCCCATGGTGTTTGTCCAAGGTGGTCAGAGCTAAAAGTTGCTGAGTGTCATGGAACTGATGGACTGAATGGGTTGAATTTGCTGGAGTGCACTAAGGAGAAAGCTCCCTTTCCCTTCCCATGCTGGCCTTTAAACATGCTCTGTCCAATTCCTCTTCCACACTCCTGGCTGGCATCTGGTTGGCCAGATCCCATAGCTTTTTAGTCACTTTGATATATAAGAACAATCTTATTTTTAGGCACTAAGAAATCTGATTCAATGTAAATCACAACATCCATCTTATAGTCACACGTCAGTCTCCCCACCTGCTCAGATCTGACCTGGGAACCAGCAGTGGGGTGATGAGGTAGAGCTTTGCTTTGCTCTTTCACTTGGCTCCATCCCATCCTCTCCTACTCTGCATCTTCTCTTCCTCAGAGGTTGGGGTGGCCCCCTGCTGGAGTATCTTCAACCCTGCTAACATTTTTGGTGAGACTCTTACAAGATGACTCAAGTCTAGCTACCTTCTGGGCTGTCCACTTGGCCCTCTGGGGAAATCATGTATTCTTGCCCAACAAATAGTTTATAAAGTGTGGGCTTCTCACTCTGTTGACCTCTCTCTTGGGGCTGTCATGATGGGCAGCTCCCCCTGCCTTCAGAATTCTCTGGGCAAGAGTTAGCCTCAGTTCTTAACTTCTCATATGCCCTCCAAACTCTAGTAAACTTAAATCAGTCTCTCCCAAGAACTCTCTCATGGTGTCCCACTCTGTGATCATGGAGGCAACAGTATCTAGGTACTTCATCTAAGTAACCATCTAGCTGGAGAGAAGGACACTGTTTATCCTTCTTGCAAACTCTGCCCACTCTCTGGTTCTCAGGAAGCCCTCTCACTTGGCTTGAGAGGGGAGCAGACCCAGCCCCCCTCAATCTGGGTGAAACCTCTGAATCTCAGTGACTCTAATTCTTTTTTTTTTTTTTTTTTTTTTTTTGAGACAGAGTCTCACTCTGTTGCCCGGGCTAGAGTGCCTTGGTATCAACCTAGCTCACAGCAATCTCAAACTCCTGGGCTCAAGCGATCCTCCTGCCTCGGCCTCCAGAGTAGCTGGGATTGCAGGCATGCGCCACCATGCCCAGCTAATTTTTTCTATATATTTTTAGTTGGCCAATTTATTTCTTTCTATTTTTAGTAGAGACAGGGTCTTGCTCTTGCTGGTTTCGAACTCCTGACCTTGAGCAATCTTCCTGCCTTGGCCTCCCAGAGTGCTAGGATTATAGGTGTGAGCCACCACGCCGGCCTAATTCTTCTTTATAATTTCTAGTCTTCTCTCCTGTAGGTAGGAAACAGGACAGGGGGAAAGATCTATTAGTAAGTCATTCATTTAACCCCCAATTGCTCTGTTATTTCTAGGAAAAAACAATACTCAGAGCTGACAAAGAAGTCATCAGGAACAGAATCATATCTATCCTAAGCCCTGTGAAGACTCCCAGGAACCACTGGGATGACTTTGGAAGGTGTATTAGTCTTCGAAAGCTGCCATGACAAAATACCACAACTGGGTAGGTTAAGCAACAGCAATTTATTTCCTCGCAGTTCTGGAGGCTAGAAGGCTAAGATCAAGGTGCCAGCAGGGTTGGTTTCTGTGAAGGCTCTCTCCTTGACCTGCAGACGACTGCCTGCCATCCCACTGTGTCCTCATTTGGCCTTTCCTCTGCGTGCCTGCATCCCTGGTATTTCCTTGTGTGTCCAAATTTCCTCTTTTTTTTTTTTTTTGAGACAGAGTCTCACTTTATTGCCCAGGCTAGAGTGAGTGCCATGGCATCAGCCTAGCTCACAGCAACCTCAAACTCCTGGGCTCAAGCAATCCTGCTGCCTCAGCCTCCCAAGTAGCTGGGACTACAGGCATGTGCCACCATGCCCGGCTAATTTTTTCTATATATATTTTAGTTGGCCAATTAATTTCTTTCTATTTATAGTAGAGATGGGGTCTCGCTCTTGCTCAGGCTGGTCTCGAACTCCTGAGCTCAAAGGATCCGCCCACCTCGGCCTCCCAGAGAGCTAGGATTACAGGCTTGAGCCACCGCGCCCGGCCTTCCTCTTCTTATAAAGACACCAGTCAGACTGGATCATGGCATACCCCCAAAACCCACCTCATCTTAACTTAATCATCTCCTTGAAGATCTTATTTCCAAATATAGTCATATTCTGAAGTACTGGGGCTTAGGGCCTGAGCTATGAATTTTGAGGGGATGCAGTTTAGCCCGTAACAAGAAGAGAAGGCTGAGTGCCTGCCCTCACCAACGTACACTTACCCGCTGAGCTGAGGGTATAAAGAGCACAACAGAGGCATCGTGGATACCTGGTAAGGTAGGTAGTCAGGATCTCCGGCTCTTCTTGGGACAAGGGTTCCCTGTTTTGGTGCTGTTTCATGCAATTGCTCCACCTGGGAAGAAGGATAAGGGTGGGCACTCCACGTTGGTGCTGCCCCACCCTTAATCCTATCCTGAGGACTGCTACACCTGGGGAAGGAGGGCATGCTTTGTCAAGCTGAGAATTCCTCAGCCCAGGCATAAGCTTCAGAAAGTGACCTAAGCTTTAGAGAGTAACCTAAGAGTAATTAATATGCCATTAGATTGACTCTCTCCATTGCGTTTTACCACCCCCAGGTGGGCTTTCTTAGCGCATATACACAGATGGAATTTTGAGGACACCTGTTGATCATTTGATAATATCCCACACCTCCCACGGGCCCGCCTTCAGACTGGGCTAATAAAAGGAAACAATCCCAGAAATGAGTGGGTCAGTGAGTGAGCTGGTCTGTCTCTCTCTACTCGTAGAGACAGACCCGTTTTAGTCAACAATAAAGAGCTGCTCGTGTGAAATTGCTCCCTGCCTGAGGTTACTCTGTCGTATTGGCCTTGCTGGTGATTTTTCCAAGAAAGGAGTTAGAGGACCGGCATAATAGTCTGGACTTGACACTTTGGTGTGTCTGGTCATTCTTTAACCAAGAACACACCAAGAACCGAGGGCAGACTTCCACCTGACATCTTTGGTGACATGACTCGGACTGTGACACCTGGAGTCCTGCATTTCCACAGGTGAGGGTGAATGAGCTGATGAAATTCAGACACTGTTAATAATTTAGTCCATCAGAACTCCCAGTTTGGTGAGACTCAGACATTCAGGGTATACGCTAATCCAGTTTTCCAAAGAGCAAGTCAGTCCTTCAGAGTTACAAAGCTATTCTCTCTAACATAGAATATAACTAATGTTTGTTTCTTTAAACAGAAATAACAGAAGCTCTGACTTGGGTGGGGCAAAGGCAACATATCTAACCTAAACATTTGTACCCCACTAATATGCTGAAATTAAAAAAATTAAAAAACAAACTATACAGGGTTGAAAAAACAAAAATAGGCCAGGCGTGGTGGCTCACGCCTGTAATCCTAGCACTCTGGGAGGCCAAGGCGGGTGGATCATTTGAGCTCAGGAGTTCAAGACTAACCTGAGCAAGAGTGAGACCCCGTCTCTACTAAAAATAGAAATTAATTGGCCAACTAAAAATATATAGAAAAATATATAGAAAAAATTAGCCAGGCGTGGTGGCACATGTCTGTAGTCCCAGCTACTCGGGAGGCTGAGGCAGAATGATTGCTTGAGCTCTGGAGTTCGAGGTTGCTGTGAGCTAGGTTGATGCCACGGCACTCTAGCCTGGGCAACAGAGCGAGACTTTGTCTCAAAAAACAAAACAAACAAAAAAAAACAATAAGGAATTCACAAATCATCTAGTCTTAACACTTTAATGTCAGATTATAAATGATTAACTTCTGTGTCTACACTTGTCAACTCAAGCAGAAAAGTAATTACATGTGTGTTTGCTTAAATTATGTAAACAATTGTCTTAATAGGCTACTTTGTTTTGCTTTTGTAGATCCAACCCTTGTCTGACTTAGGTGGTATTTATTTAGGTATATACAATTTTGATTGACACAGCAATACTGGTGCGGCTTGTTTGCTATCAAGACATTTTGACCACACTAAAGAAAAAACTGTTAAATTTAGTTTTTAAAATTATAATTTTACATGTGAAATAGACATATCTACCCTTGGTCTCCCCTCATCGTTGCCTTACTTACAATGAAATTTTCCTTCTCTAAAGATTGTAAAAGAAATTTTAACATCTGACCATCAAAACGTAGGAGGGAGAAAACAAATGAAAAACAAAGGCCTGAGAAAATAAAATTCCAAAGGAACAGGACACTTTAATTTTAATGCTCATGCTTCTGATTAGCATCGGTGGAAATTTTGAGGGATTCCTCTAGCTTATTTTTGGGGAGTATTGCTGGATGGCATGGTTCCCTTTTCCTAACACTTGAGACTATAAAAATTTGGGACAAATACTCTTATAAGCAATTTACAATACTAAGTATAGTAGAAATAGAAAACAGAACATAATGTATATACTAACATTAAATGTTCAACCAGATACAAAGTGTAATCATTCATACAATCCATTTATCTACCCAAATGTAATCCAAGGCTCTTTGATTCTCTTCAATTGCAAATGCCTCTGAATTGCCTAATAGAAATTGTGTCTATTTCTCCCCATAAACCTGTTGGTACCTTCTATTGATGTCACCTAGTCTCCAGGTGTGCCCTGTTACTTCACTATGGTGTCACCACCTACTAACTGTCTGTCATGGTGCTCCATGTAACCTTTTTCTGCTTTTTTTCTTTATTCTGCCCATCTACCCCCCTCCAGTGGGAAATGGACTTATTCTGTTTTCTTGAAGGGCTCCTTTCTTCATCTTTCTTTTTTCCCCCCCTGTACGGGCCAGAGTAAGCTTTCTTATCTCTGTTGATTTTTTTTTTTTTTTTTCCTTCTCAAATTAGTGGCTTAAATGCCTCTCTGAAACTCCAGTCCACTAGTGCCATAGTTTATTTTACTAATTCTGTATTACTTTTCAGTGAAGTTAATTTACATAATTATATAAAATGAAGATTTAATCAAGAGGCAAAACTAGGAGGGATGATGAAAGATTTTTCAGATAAATATCTACTGTCAATGGTTGTTTCCACTTACTTTCTGTGGTCCTGCATTTGATTACCCAGTGCACAACCAGGCACGTACTTGGCTGTGTCTTCCCTATCCAGCTATTTTGGTACCTTGTAAAGGTGCAGCCATGGCCAATCACCTTGATCAAGACTCCAACTTAATCATGAAAATGGAAGATGTGGCTGCTCACTGAAGATTTATTATCTCTAGCAAACTTGAATAGCTGCAATGAAATACTCTCTATTAATAAATGCTAGATTGTGGTCTTTGATCACTCAAAAATTTCTTTATTTTTACTGGAGAAAAAATGGGGAGAAGCTACCTTTTTCCTTTTTGTCAAGCAAACAACCTACCTTAAATTCTTGAGCCAACATATAGATTTCTAAATCCTTTTTACTTTTGTTTCATCAGCTCATTTTTTCAGACTTAGCAATTAGCTTAGTTTTTATCAAGAAATTTCCATTTATCTACCTTCTCATCTTTTGCTTTATAATGCCTCTAGCATTTGCTATATATGATACTTTGACAACCAGATATTTTCTGGTCTTGTATCCAATAGTTTATTTCTTCCTTTTGCAGTTCTTGTATTTTATGACTGATTATATCCTTAGGTCCTATGGTTTGAACGTGTCCCCCAAAGTTTATGTGTTGGAAACTTCATTCCAAAAGCAACCATGTTGAAAGGTGGGACTTTTAAGAGGTGGTTAGATCATGTGGGCAATGCACAGAATAAACATCATTATCTCAGGAGTGTGTTAATTATGGCAGGAGTACATTCCTGATAAAAGGATAGTTTGGCTTCCTTTCTGTCTTCTGCTCTTTCACTCCCCTGCCCTTCTGCCTCCAGACCATGGGATGACACAGCATGAGGGCCTCACCAGATGCCAGCACCTTGATGTTGGACTTCCCAGCCTTGAGAACTGTGAGAAACAAATTTCTTTTTGTTATAAATCACTCAGTCTGTGGTATTCTGTTTTAGCAACACAAAACAGATTAAGACAGGTGGTCTATATGTTGAGTAATCTAGTTTTCCAGTTTTTGTTATTTAAATTTCATCTGTGATTATATGTGTATAATTTAAATACATTGTTGAACCAGAGAAATAACATTTTCCATCTTAAATGATTCATTTGAACATAATGCTCAGGTGCTATGAAACTCTCTTTAAATGTTGCTCTGTATTCCCTTTCTAATTTTGAATCAAGTGCTGAAAATTTAATCTACAGGCTAACTTTTCTTAATATATCAAGTGAGCAAACATGTTTATATATGTTCATTTTCTTATGGCTTCTAGGAATTGGTAGGAAATAAAAGGTCCAAAATCAATAGATTTGGGTGGACAAATTAGTAGAATTATGTTATGTGAGATAAAATGAAGTGAAAGAATCTCTTTTTAATTGGAAGCCTTTGGGTATTGATGGACTGTTTTAAACAGATGAGGCTGTCAGGAAGCCTGTGGTTTTGCCAGATTTTTGGCAGTGTAGGAATGTAGAATTTGGCTTACGGGTGGGAGAGCTGCTGGAAAATGGACTGAGGTTGCTGTCAGTAAATATGAAGTGAAAGGTTTAGGGAATAGTAACATGGAGCTGGATTCTCTTGGGAAAAAAAAGGAGGGGGGGTCAAGTACTCAAAGGAGCTAAAGGAAAGGGTGGGCATAAGGGCATGGATCTACAACCTGGGTGGAACATGACCTCCTACAGTATGTCCTGGGAGGCTGTGGGGCAACCTGAAGTCCCCAGGTACTACACGGGGAGAAAAGTGGTGGAAGGCATTGAAGAGAAACATTGCTACTTTATAATTTTACCTGGTTACAAACATTCCACCACTTAAGCTGGCTTCTGCTGTTACTCTTTTGTGTTTACAGTAACTGTCTACAAAAACACCAATTAACATTTTATTCCATCCTATAGTTTCTAATCTCATTGCTCTGTCTCCATAAAGTGGCAAAATCACTGATAGTGTTTTCTCACAGGCACTTCTCACAGGAGCATTTTTATAGCTCGTGCTGAGTGCCAAGGTTACTATGGGTGTACAGACATCCACCAACTAAGAAAAGTGATTTTAATCTCGTTTTCCCCATGGGGTATTCAAAGTGTCTAGGGTGATAACAAGTAATTTGGGTTTAATTAAAAGCAAAAAGCATCCTGTGTGGAAACTTTCACTAGAATGATATTATAAGACCATGAGAGCTAATCCAGTGGCAATTTATTTAAAAGCATATGAAAAATTTGTAAGTGCTACATTTGGGTTCTAAAAGTAATTTTCATTTTCACTCACAAATATATACAACATACCGGTAAATGGAGACATGAGCCAAGAAAAAATTTGCATTAGCTATGCACATAACTTGGAGAATCTGAGTCAACTCAATAGTTTTGCTTAACTTTACATGTGTAGTCGACTCTCTAGAGAAAAATAGCTCTTTGAAACTTTTAGAGCATCACTTTTGAGTTATGTTCAGATAGGTGAATATCTGCTGAATCAGAATGTTTTCTCATCAATTCAAAAGCTACTGTTTAATGATTAGTTCTAGGTCTTGGCTAAGAAGAGCTAACATCCACTCCCTTTATGGTTTTGAAGGAAATGGGGAACATTTTCTTTGATTTATGATCAACAGTTTCTTAGACTCAATCATGGAAGCATTTTGTTTAATATGGGACAAATCACTGACGTGAACACAACATTTCTTAAAATAGTAAACAAGACAATTTTGGCATTAACATGTATTCTTGAAGATCAGTTTCCATGCTGTCGAGAAAGGGACAAAGCTTACTGGGGAAAAAAGTTATTTCCATTACTAACTTCAGATTTATTTTACAAACTAAGTGCTCATCTTTCATCACAACTACAGCCCACCTTCTAAATCAAGTATTTGATTACTCCAGTCCGAAGAGATCACTCGTATCAACTCCTGAGCATTTATTGCATATTCATTTTCTTATGCTAATATTTACTTTTTCCCCATGTGTATTTTACCACAATAAAAACAATTACCAAAAAATTACCATCTTAACCATTTTTAAGTGTACAGTTCAGTGGCATTAAGTACATTCACATTGTAATGCAACCATCACCACCACCATCTCCAGAACTCTTTTCATTTTGCAAAACTGAAACTGTACCCATTAAACAATAACTTCCTATTCCCCAATCACACTTACTTTTTATAAGGTTTAAACGATTTCCTGTTAGTCTTATCACTCCAACTACATTGTAAGCTCTTTGTAGGAAGCACCCATCTATTAATATTATACAACATACGCATGATTATCTACCGTCAGGCATTGTTCTAAGTGCTTTGCAAATATTGACTCTCATAATTATTCATCTTTGTATGTTCCACAGAATCTACCACGGACTTTCACGTGGGAGACAGAAAATATTTGTGGAATGCATTTGTGTACCACTTAAACATTTCCCAGTG
This sequence comes from Mirza zaza, assembly GCA_008750895.1. Classification (NCBI taxonomy): domain Eukaryota; kingdom Metazoa; phylum Chordata; class Mammalia; order Primates; family Cheirogaleidae; genus Mirza; species Mirza zaza. The sequence continues at coordinate 48,957 of VSMD01023633.1, read as the reverse complement.
ACTCTGGCTGTTGTTCCGGTTGTAAAATTACAAAAGGAGCAGGTTACCTGGGGAAAAGACTTCCAGCACAATCTGACACTACACGGCAAGTTTAAAGAAGTTCTTTATTTTAGCCATGTTTAGGCCAGGTTTCTATCAATAGTAAGGGAAGCTAAGAGGGAAGTTATTCCTAAATGATAGTAAACATAGGAAGTGACTCAACGCAGTTAAGGTCTTCCTATGGGCACCGCGGTCGGCTCCAGGCAGACTTAAGAAAGGGGAAGGTCCTGGGCTGGACCGTCAGCGGGCGGGGCGGGGCTCCGGGAGGGGCGGGGCTCCGGGAGGGGCGGGGCCCCGGGAGGGGCGGGCCCGGGGGCGGGGCTCCCGGAGGGGCGGGGCCCGGGAGGGGCGGGCCCGGGGGCGGGGCTCCCGGAGGGCGGGCCCGGGGGCGGGGCTCTGGGCTGGGCCGGCCGGGGCGGGGCGCGCGGCTGCACCGGGCGGCGATGGCGGCGGACGGGGACTGGCAGGATTTCTATGAGTTCCAGGAGCAGCCGGCCCGGAGCCTCCAGGACCAGGAAAACTGTAACGCGAGCCCCGAGGCCGGGGCCGGGGCGGGCGGGGGCGGCGACGGCTTCCCGGCGCTGGCCTGCAGCTTGGAGGAGAAGCTGAGCCTATGTTTCCGCCCCCCGGGTCCGGGCGCCGAGCCCCCGCGGGCGGCCGTGCGGCCCATCACCGAGCGCAGCCTCCTGCAGGGGGACGAGTGAGTGCGGGCCCCGCCGCGGCGGGCGGGCGCCTCCCCTGCCCCTCGCCCTGCCCTCCGGCCCTTGTCAGCAGCCTTGGCTGGACTCCGGCCGCAGGCGGCTCCTGCGTCCTCCTTCCGCCTCCATGGACGCGGGAGTCCCGCCCTCCAGCTCCGCCGCCGCCTCCGGGCCGTCGGCCTCGGCACGCTCCGCGGCTTAAATCCCCAGCTTCCCGCCCGCCGCGGTCCCTTAAACCTCAGCTGTCTTCTCCTGCCTCGAAACCAAACCTTCTTAGGGTTTAGGGGGGAGTCTCCCGTGCAGAGCACGTATTAGAGACGGTGCCGCCTGCGCACGTGTGTGGCCTTTCATTCATTCCGATCGCACACTCATAAGCGCCTGCTGAGTGTCAGGTCTGCTTCGCACTCACTGGCAATGCCAAAATGCCTGGACATTGCCCCTGTCAAGGAGGGCACGACGTAGGATGGGAGATAGATTTGTAAACAATACTTATATGGGTGCAGTAAGCGCTCTGCTGGATATATGTGCCAAATATGGGAGATTTAATAGGGTGTACCTGGGGGAGAGTCAGAAAAGACTTCACAGAGGAAGAAATGTGCAAAGTGGGTCCCCGATGGGTGAGCGGGAGTTTGCTTGGCAGGTGAAGAAACATCTAGCATTCTAGGTTGAGGATATAGCCTGTGCAATGGCACCAACGTGCAAGGCAGCATTTATGGCACAGGAATCTGTGGGGCCTGAGAGGCGAGGTAGAGTGCAAGCCATCACAGAGGCGAAAACGAAAGGCTCTGGTCATTTATGGCAAGGATTTCATACCTTGGTGGAGATTCCAGTACATAAATAACTGATAGTTACAGAATCACCTAAGTGCAATGATTGGTAATTCACAGGGATTTAGGAGAACTGGAGGAGGGGAGGGCACTTTTTTAACCACCCTGAGCCCCAATTATAATTTAGTAAAGTAAGGGTTGTAAGTTACATACCACGTTTTTTTCCCAAAAGATGGTAAAGGGAATGGTGGGAGTGAGGGGACTTGAGCACGTTGTGTGTTCAAGGGGAGAGGAGCCCCTGGAGAGGCCAAAGGTAAAATGAGTGGAGTACACACTGAGGACTTGGGAAGGAGTGGGTGGGTTCTCAGGGCGTTGATGGGATGCAAAGACTAGGTCAGGGAAGAATTCTTGAGAGAGAGGAGCCATGGATGTAGAAAAGAGCTCCAGCCTGGTGGTCTCCTTTCTTCTGTGAATGAGATCTATCAGGAATAAGATAGGAAGCTTGAAAAGAAGGGGTTGGGAATGGGGCTCTGCAAAGGTGGCTGAGCAGGGGGCAGGCTGGACTGTGTTTGAAGGCCATCTCTTTTTATTGGTTCCTCTGTACAGTGTTCTGCCCAGGTGTAGAGAAGGGAAAAGTTTATAACTAGATTTTATATACACAAATGCATGCAGTCAATAGCAAAAGATAACATTTTTGAAAGTCTATTCCCAAAGAGAAGGTAAGCTTAGGTATATTTAGATTTATATACTCTGAATCACTAAAACTCAGGATACATTCTGGATTTAAAAATTACTATATATTATGTATTTGGATGTATCAAGAGTAACTTATTGCCGAGTATGGTGGCACATGTCTGTAGTCCTTGTTATCTGGGAGGCTGAGGTAAGAGGATCTACTGAGGTCAGTACTTCGAGACCAGCCTGGGCAACACAGTGAGAGCCCATCTCTAATGAAACAAAATTAGCCAGGCAAGCCACACCTGTTGTCCTAGCTGCTTGGAAGGCTGAGGATCCCTTGAGCCCAGGAGTTTGAGGCTGCAGTGAGGTATGGTCATGCAGAACGAGACCCCATCTCTTAAAAAAAAAAAAAGTAACTTAACACACATTTGTAGATTATACATAGACAATTATGAGTCCCTGGTTATGCTTCGCCTAGACTGTCTGGAAAGTAGTTTATTTTAGTCTTTGCTTAAACAAATATTTTGTTACTCTGGATAATGGTTTTGGTAGATTATATGTTGGTGGTAATGCATATCTGTTGATTTGGGAATGCATAAGACATCTCTCTTTTCGGGAGTTGGGGGCTGGTGATCACCGTCATTGTCCCCTCTCTATGACATAAATATGTTCACCATTGCCTGATAGGGTTCATTCTAGCTCCTTTCACTAAAGACAGTTGAGATTTTTTTTTCATTCAGATATTACTTTACCTTAGGGCACTTTATTTAACTTCTCTGAATCTCACACTCAGTTTTAATTTTGGTTAAATATGGATTGTATTTATCTACTGAGGTTTTACTTTAGAATGGTATTACGCAGGATTCAAAGGCAGCAAGACTTTGACCTCCTTACAGAAGAGCTGTCCTGCTGGGTTTTTTTGACTTTTGTAGTACTTTATGATAAAAATGAAGGCAGTTCATATGCCTTCACTGGAGAATTCTAGAAATCTTTTGTTAAAGTTGGCCCTGTGTCCGTCCAACTACAATTGTTCTTACCTCGGTGAGATGGAGGGCTGTTAATTAACCTTCATTTTCTTGACAGATCAGACTCACCTGAGGTTACTTCTAGGTGAAATAGTCCACTCCACTTGTCCTTTTCTTATAGCCTCATTTAAGAATCAGCAAACATGTGGACAAAACAAATTCCCCAAACTCTGGACTGTCTTCACCTCCTAGAATATCCTACTCAAGTCCCTGACCAAGGTTAGGGATATAGTCAGTCATTCAGTATTTGAAAATTTTGTACCCAGAAAAGTATGGGCTTAGAAGCCCAGCAAATCTAGCAGTCCACAGGCATTGCGTCTAATTCCACCTCACTGGCATTAGAGGAGGTAGGATTCCGGCAGAATGACCCATGCATATGGGAGGGTTGCTGGGTAAGCAACCCAGTCTTCTGCAGCTTTTGGGATTCACATTTTCATTGAAGCTAATGCACATTTTAAAGCCAAACATCATTTGGGATGTTTTGCTTTTGGCAATTGCAGTCCTGTTGCTTCTCTTTAGCACCAAGTCTCTATTCATTAAATCAAGTATGTTGCTTCTCTATTTTTAAACACTCATTCTTATGTCTATGCCCCTACTATGATTGTTTTTGTATCCTAGTGGCTTACATAGTTGGAGAGAAAGCCTACACCATCATTGGATGGCTTATTCATGATTAAATACTTGTTATAAATTTTAGGATTTTTTTTCTTTACAACATGGTTGTATATACCCCTAGTAAGTAGCTCATATGTGTAGTGTTTAGCTTTATTTACCTCAATTAAATTTCATCTCATTTGTATTTATTTCATAAAAGGTCATGTTTTATTATGCTTTTTATTACTTTGGTACTGAGACCTGATTTTGGTCATGAAATTAGAGTTTGCTGTTCTTTATTTTTTATTTTTTATTTTTTTTTGAGACAGAGTCTCACTTTGTTGCCCAGGCTAGAGTGAGTGCCATGGCGTCAGCCTAGCTCACAGCAACCTCAAACTCCTGGGCTCAAGCAATCCTGCTGCCTCAGCCTCCCAAGTAGCTGGGACTACAGGCATGTGCCACCATGCCCGGCTAATTTTTTCTATATATATTTTAGTTGGCCAATTAATTTCTTTCTATTTATAGTAGAGATGGGGTCTCGCTCTTGCTCAGGCTGGTCTCGAACTCCTGAGCTCAAAGGATCCGCCCACCTCGGCCTCCCAGAGAGCTAGGATTACAGGCATGAACCACCGCGCCTGGCCGAGTTTGCTGTTCTTATCTGGTGTGGGTTTGAGACTTTCCTTAGTACAACTCATTTGAAACAATGCTTCAGGCAATGGAGCTGGAAAGAATGCTGCTTGTCCAAGCCTCTCACTTTATAGAAGGCCAGATGGTACCTGGAGAGGTTAAGGGACTTGGCCAAAGACTTGTTTGAGGAAGAACAGAGACACATGTTTGTTCTCCCGGTCTTAGTCCAGTGCTCTTCCATTTTATCCTCCTGCCTCCCCGTGGTGCAGTGTGATGAAAAGGTAGGGTAACTGCACTGCATATAACCTCATGCATTTTACTGAACTCCCTCTCTCTCCCCCTTCATTCCATCTGTCTTAATCTTTAGCCTCTTACGTTACAAATTAGCTACTAAATCCTGATGACACATTGAGACTGAATCTCTAGAAAGGATTGAAAAACCTTTGCTTAGAGAGAGATTATTCACTTTTGAAATGGTCTATATGTGTGGAAGTTGCAGAAGAAAAGTGCAATGCAGTGTATTTACTACCTGTGTGGCCCTGGAAACATTGTTTCACTTTGCTGTGCTTTAGTCTACTCATCTGTAAAATGGGGACATAATGGTTCCTACTCATAATGTTGTCTTTGAGCACTAAATGAGTTAACAATATATGTAAACTGCTTAGAATAATGCCCAAGACATAGTGCAGTTAAGTGTCAGCTACTGATTTTGGCAAAGTTTTCCATATCATTTTACTTTCCTGCAGGACTTCTTGTCAGCCCAATTATAATACTTATTTAGGAGACTTTACTATGTTGATGGTTTTTTGCTTTGATATTTGGTGATCTTCTATCACTGAGTATTTATTTAAAAAAGGACATGTGGCATGTGAACTTTCATTGATTGTAGTATTCTTCTTTTTAAGGATTTGGAATGCCCTGACAGATAATTATGGAAATGTGATGCCTGTAGACTGGAAGTCCTCGCATACTAGGACGTTGCATTTGCTTACTCTGAACCTCTCAGAAAAAGGGGTAAGTTAGGAATTGAACCGATGATCCTGATAATGGCACTAAAACAATAGCATTTCTGTTTAACACAGATTCATTGACTTGCCTCTTATTTCCAAGCTTGTAGCAACTGGAGTGGCTCTCTCTTGCCATCTTGGCTGTCACTTTGCTAGCACATGCCTTCAGTTCTTCCCCAGCACACACGGACTTTTGTATGGTTAGCTACATTTCCATCACAATTTCGATGTGCTGAGAACACTCAGTAAAGATGCTAGCCTTTGATTTAACATTGTGAGGATATTGGAATGTCAACATGGGGTTAACTTCTTAATGAATGGAGCGAGCTGCTGGACATGACATATTGTCAAGGGATTATGTACTCGTATGAATGTTGGGGAATCTTTAAAAGATATTTCAGTTCTTGGCTTTTTAATGCTTCATAGCTAACTTGTCATGCTTGGGGCTTCTGTGTACATTTGGTTTTGTAAAGTGAAGACGCCTTGAGTAAGAAGTGTGAGCACCAGTGTCAGGATAGCTAGGGGGCCAGAAAAAGGCAGAGGAGACTTACTTGAAGTAGAAAATCATAGTGTTAAGTATGTTTAAAGCTGATGAGAAACATAGCCAAATTATGTAAATTTCACAACCAGACTGTTTAAGTTCCTTACCAAATAATGGTGTAAACTCATGCCAGGGCTTCTGGCATGCTCTATATTTCATTACAAGTATAATTATGTGATTATTGGGAGTATAATGCAGTAGGGCTGTCAGTATTTTAAATGGTATTGTTAATGTTTCATGAAAATGATTTTCTTAAATATGTGATTCAGAAAAGCCTGCTGCTAATGTTTTTTAGTGAAATATAGAATTCTGACTGTATTTCCCAGTATTTAGTGTATATAGAAATCTTGCTATTTGTTGCAATTGTTAACCCCATTAAGCTTTGCAGACCGACCTGGCATACATTTAGTGAAAAGGAATAAAACAAAGTATCATCTGTTCTGTCTTCTGTTTATTTAGGTCCTAGCTATCATTTTGGACTTAGTTCAAGTTTCCCTTCCTTTCTGAAGCTTCCTATTACTGTTTTAGCCTTTGCTGATCTCATGGAATTATACAATTGTAGAGTTGGAAGGGGTTTTAAAGGACACTTAATCCAGCCTCTCACTTGGGGGGAGTCCCCACCTCCAGCATCTCTGACAGATGGTCATTTAGCCATGGCCTAAATCCCTGCATGGAAGGAAAACATGCTCCTCTGTGGGAACTGGTGACACTTGTGAGGATTTGAACTGTTAAAGGACTTGTTATCTGTCCCACAGAATTTAATCCCGTTGTCTCTTGGGTGCTAGTCCCTGCAGCACTTAGTCCACGTCTCTGTAAAATCATTACTGTGCTCTATTAATCTTATGTTTCTGCGTCTGTCATTAGATTGTGACCTCCCAACAGACAAATGTCTTTGTCTTTTTAGTAACTACCACTGCCTGGCACATAGTGAGTACCAAGACACCTGTTTGTTGAGGGAATGAGTGAATAACCTTATCAGTGAGACTGTAAGGTCAGAGATCATGATGGAAAGGTTTTTTTTCTATTTTCTATATTATTTAAAATAGTGCTGAACCCACAGAAGCCATGAGTACTTTTTTGACATATTAGAAGATAGCATAGTGGAGTTTCTTTCATAGTTTCCAAGAGAAGAACATTAGCAGCAGGAATGGGGCACTCTAATCCAATTTCATTGAATAAAATGTACAGTTGGTAACAATACAATAGAAATACAAATAAAAAATGCTATTTTATAGTGTAATAACTATTTACATAGCATTTACATTGTATTAAGTATTATAAGTAATTTAGATATGATTTAAAGTATATGGGAGGGTGTGTGCAGGTTATATGGAAATACTAGCCCATTTTGTATAAGAGACTTGAACATCTGTGGATTTTGGTATTTGGGGGGGGTGTATCCTGCAGCCAATCCCCACGGATACTAAGGAACTGTACTTCTTGTATTGTTCTTAGATTGCATCTTGGGAATTCTCTTTTCCTACCTTTTGAATGTTTTCAATGCCGAAGTTATGGTATAGCCAAGTGGTGATTAGTAATGACTTAGAGTTTAGTACTAGTAGTGATACTAACAGCTTTACCTGGAGAAATGCAGCAGATTAAAGTGGACAAGTGATCATCCATCTGGATTCTATCTGTCGTGACATGACTATTCTGGTGATGAAATGAATAGCACTGAAATTAGAACTCTGTTCCTCAGTACGGATTAGCACACATGGAGTTCTGAAGAACAAATGGGTGACAAGGACTACGTAAGAAGCAATCATGTCAATCCGTTACATAGTATATAATTAAGTTTTCTTTTTTAACCTGGGAAACTTATTGTATTTGCCATTTTCACCTGGGTGCTCTGTTCTTTCCATGACTGAGCTATGTAAAATTTTCCTTTCGAAAGCATTCTTTAGATTATTCTAGTTGTAAAACAGAGTGTATATGAAATTTTTTCTTGACAAAGGGAGATTTTTAAATTTTTTGTGTTAAGATGAGAAAAACTAGTTTGCTAGATTTCAGTGTTTTATTTATTTTTTTCATTGAAGGATAAGATGGCATACTTCTAACTAAGTTTGAGTCTTTTCTAGAGTAAGACAACTAAAGTGGTATATTCCAAATTCTTACCTGGGTGCATTTTTTGCATTTGATGTATCTTTAATTTTATACAGGGATACAGTACCACCAGCTCTGTATCTAACTCTGGCATAGGCAGGAGCGATGGGAATGCTTGGCAAAAAGAAGGCACATTTATGCCGAATGGGAGAATGAATAATGCTACCCGTGACAGCCAAGGTTAGTTTTCAAAGCCTGAGAGGGATTCCAGCCCTTAGCATATGCCATCTCTGTGGGGAATGGACTTGGCTGCCTCTCTGGAAAGATGATCTGGGATCATTATTTCTGTTGTCATGGAAATTTATTCTAATAGTTTACTGGTATTACTCATGTGTTTTGGCAGTTGCTGTAAACCTGTTCTAAATCTGGTGCCATTCTTGAATATCCTTATGTGATAGAATGCTTTCAATTCATTTTGGCTTAGGAACATTTTCTTTGCCTCCTTCCTCCTTCCATGTGCATTTTTTCAAGGACAGGGACTTTAAAAATGCATCTTTGTACTTTAAAGAGTAGAAACAGGGCCACACATAGTGGCTCATGCCTATAATTCCAGCACCTTGGGAGGCTGAGGTGGGAGGATCACTTGAGGCCTGGAGTTTGAGACCAGCCTGGGCAAACATAGTGAGACCCTACCTCTAAAATAATTTAAAAAATTGGCTGGGTGTGGTAGCATGCACCTGTAGTCCCACCTACTCAGGAGGCTGAGGCAGGAGGATTGCCTGAGCTCAGGAATTCGAGGTTGCAGTGAGCTGTGACGGCACCAGTGCACTCCAGCTGTGGCAACAGAGGGAGACCCTGTCTCTTAAAGAAAAAAAAATGGTAGAAACAGGAAGAAGATAATAGCATGTCATGTCTGTCTTAGGAGTAATTTTAGAATTAAAACTTTTATTTATTTATAAGTCAGAGGGGAAAAATAAAACTGTGCTTCTCAAACTATAATGTAGAAGAGTGATTGGGGCTGGGGCTTGTGTTTGGAGTATAAGATCAATGAAGATAATTGTCAGCTCTACACAATGTTGTCCGCACATCCTGGTCACGTTGTGGCACTTTTTCATACTTTCCTTCTATAGTCTTAAAATCAAACATCCTGTCACATCAAGAGCCTAGTGTCTTGACGTTTCTCCTTCCTTACAAAAATTAAGTTATTAAAGAAATAACTGTCATAGTTTAAAAAATAGACCTATAGGACTTAAATGAAAAGGTAGCCTTTGCCTCACTCACCCCATCTTTGGTTTGTACTTACCAGAGGCAGCCACTTTCAAGAACTACGTCAGCTGTTCCTTCTAGCAGATGACTTACTCATATGATTTTAGTTGATTCTATTTTTTTCAATTTTAGACTTTACCCATTTACTTTCTACCCAGAGGATGAAGTTAGGTCTCTCATGTTCCTGCTCCAGCCTCCAACTCCATAACCCTCACAAAAACTTTCCCTTCTCTCATCCTCCTAATGTGACAGAAATCTGTGGTTAAGTTAATCTTTATCATTTATATTTGCTGTTTAGATGTTCACAGTTGACTCATTTTGGTGTATTATGATTAAGTTTCCTCTTTTTTTACTTGTTTTTTTCTTAGGGTAATAATTGCTTTTTATGTGGTTTACTTTATAATTAGCTCATGATTCAGGATTGATAGAGCCATAGAACTCATTGTGGTAAATAGAATACACTGGTTAATTTATCAGTCTCTGTTCTCTCTCACTTTTTTTGCTCTCTCCTGCTTTCCTTAATGTTGTATGGTAACAGTTCTAATCTGAACTGGTTACTCTCTAGTTTATCTTCACATCCATCATTCTGGGATTTTTACTTCACTGTCATTACAAGAATTCTCTTCATCTCTTTGTTGTATTAGACCCTTTTCCCCTTTTCATTTTCCTCCTAGTTGCTTTTGGAGAAAGGGTGCATGAGAGGTAAACTTTTTGAGAAGTTGTACGCCTGAAAATTCTGAGCTCCTGCCTAATTGTTAGTTTAGCTGGATACAAGATTCTAGGGTGGAATTTATTGAAACACAAATTACACCGATTGTTTTCTATCATCTGTTATTGCTATTGAGAATTCAAATGACATTTAGATTCCTGATCCTATTCATGTGATGATTTTTTTTTTTCTGGAAGCTTTTAGATTCATGTTTTATACACAGTGTTCTGAAATCACATGATGATGTGTTGAAGGCCATGGCTAGTCCTTTCCTAGGCTGATGGTGCAGTGAGAAATGGAAGGAGAAGGGACGTCATCCCTGTGGTATAGCATGGATTGCATTATATGGTGCTAGGTGGACCCTGAAGTGTGGACATAGCCTTCTCCCAGCCTGATGTTTGAGAGTTAGGATGCCGGGGGTTCTTTCCTTGGTCCTTCTCACCTGCAGGTTTCTTGCTCTGGGGGCTGTGTTCACCCTTAAACTTACGATTCTCCTATATGAGGAACTAGAGAAGCAGTAGGGACCTACTTCTACTCTATTGTATCTTCAATTTTATATACATCCTCTGCACTGATAAAATAATTTTCCCAGGTAAAATTGTATAATTTTAACATACACTATGTAATAGGCTGACATAATGACTTTTTATGTAGTCCTTGTTGCCCATTTGTTCTTTGGGAACTCCGTGTATGCTAATCCTTTCTGAGGAATGGAGTTCTAATTTCAGTTCTGTTCATTACCTCAATAGTCATGTTATGACAGATAGATGATAGATATTCACTTGTTCACTTTAATCTGCTGAATTTTTTCCTGGTAAGGCTTTTACTATCACTACTAGTACTAAACTCTAAGTCATGGTAAAAGGGGCTGTTTATATTGATGTGGGCAGGGTTAAGGGAAACCAAGTCTAGGAACAGCAACTAGTGCTTTAGTCAGCCCTGAGCATGAAGAGCTAAGGAGGGGGGGGAAGAGATCTGTTGATGAGAGCTGTGGCTTTTGGTAAAGAGCCACAGCTGACAAGTGGCAGTCTGGCAGGGAGGAAGACAGAAGAATAAATGCCCAGCCCTCTCCATCCCACTCTCCAGTCTCCTGTTGTCTGCCAGTGGTGTTTATACCCAACTGGAAGCCAGTGTCAAGGGCATTCTTTGATGTAGTCTGTAAAGGTTAGCCTCCTGGGGCACAGAGCAGGGTGGCAAATGGTGGTGGAGACTCTCCAGCCCAGTTAGGTTTTAAGATGTTTTTGGAACCTAGGGACATTCTATTTTTGGAAGAAGAAAGGTTAGACTGGAAGAGCTAAGTGTGACCCTCATGGACAGATCTGTCTTACAGGGAGTTGATTACTTATCTTTTACTCAGAATATTTGAATTAGTTTGCAATTAACTTTTATGTGTTCTGTGGAATTTGTAACATAGACCAATCTTACTATTGGAATAACATTTGTTGTTAAACCTGCCCATTTCTCCCTTCTCATTGTTACAACTTACCAATGAATACCATATTTTTTCCTGTACATCTATCAGCTTTTATAGCACTCTTCCCCATGCAAAAAATAGCTGAGTATGTGTCTACATCAGGCAATAGGGATGTACGCAGCATCTTAGCAATTTCATGTTTATTCTACATTCCTCTCATTTCTGTTTGAGATGAATATGCGCACACTGCCTGGTTCAGAGTGATTGTAACAATTTTTGCCTTTCAAGGGGAAAGCTCTCAGTAGATGCTTTCCTCTGCAGCTTCTCTTACCTAAAGATGTTGACTTTGCTTTGATTAGAATGTGTCCTGCTTTTAACGGTGGGTGTTTTTGTTTTTAGGTAAGTGACAGTTTGCTCTTTGATACCTCAGATGATGAGGAACTGAGAGAACAGCTGGATATGCATTCGATCATCGTCTCCTGTGTTCACGAGGAACCCCTCTTCACCGCAGATCAGGTATAAAGGAGATATTTGTTAACATAAGGAAAGGTGTCCTAGAGCTGAAAAATAATTTCTTATTGTGGCAATAAGTGATGGTTTTGGAATTTACTTATTTTTCCTATATTTTCTGGTTATACAGGATTAACAGTCAGCTCTTCCACTGAGGAAAAAAAGAGAAAGTATATGCAATCTGAAGTAGAAGGGATTATGTTACTTCGAAAGATTTCCAACATAAGCATTGTTAAAAGAGTACAGCACGTTAGTACAGGGAGTTACTAAGGGAGGGGTATTACTTAAAATCAGAAAAATCATGTGAATTTCCTAGTTTCTTTAGATTTATCCATGCATGGACAAACTATAAAATATCTGTAGAAATTATTTAATTTCTTTAAAACCCTGGGTAAAAACCATTAGCACTTATTAGAAGTACATATTGTGTACCCCAGAAAGAAGTGAGCATTATTGTTATGGAATGCTCTCATAATGTCAACTCTGTATTCATTTAAAACCAGTCGAATCAGCTCTCTCATTTTCTGAATACTCTTCCCACCTCTGTTGTATTATCGTAATGTGATGCAAGAACTTCCTCCTTAAATAAAATATTCCTTGGATACTCGGGCTGTGCATTCTACCACAGTCTATTCTTAGGCTGGAAAGACAAGGTCAGTAAGGAGATATATTATGGCAGGGTTGGGAGGAGTACATTAGAAAGGTACATTAAATTTTTGTCATTTTGATGCTCCTTGGTCGTATTTGTGGTTGGATTGTTCTAGGCCTGGAAAGAATGTGGTGTTTAAAATGCAAGGTAATAACAGGTTGGTGGACTGTTTTGAAGTAGAGCGTGATATTCCAAGGAAGAATGTGACCCTGAGAGTTCATTGTCCCCTCAGTGATCTGCCTGAATGTCACAAACTATCCCTGTTTTTAAGACTTAGAGTAACAGATTCTGTGGCCCCCTGGAGTGTTTCGTACAGTTTTACAATGCGTGTTTCGGAAAGTTGTCTTGTACTTAACATTGTCCAACATGCTTCAGATTTGTTTTTGTTTTCCTCAGTAGAAATGTTAACTGTTAAGCTTGTCGGTTCATAAAGTGTGTTAAATACACTCACAAAGTTTTACTACTCCATTTCATTGTATTTAATAGTTATTATTTTTTTAAACTTGCATCCTTTTTTTCTGACTATTGAGTAATTTTTATGGCTTTCTTTTAAATTTTCTCTGAGTTCTCAACTTTTAGAATCTGGTCAGGGCAAAATACTGTTGTAAGATTTGAACAACATTACTTAAGACAGTAGATCATTATTTGAAAGGCAGATGCATTTCTGAAATTTTCCTGCTTTTATGCAGTTTTTTCCTCAAATGTCTACATTTTTAAGTAAGTTTTAAATATCTCTGTCTTTCATTGAAATAATATGTGAAATTCTTTTTCTGCTGTTAAAGGAAAATTTTGCTTCCATAGAGGTGATTCCTTCTTTTATATAATATATACATTATTAGGTGCTATTGTGTTTTCTATATTTTATGTCAGACTTTTTTATTTAATAGCTTTAGATTGGGCACTTTATGTGGCAAATTTCCTGTTATTTGCTTTCTTCAAATGACAACTTTATGATCTGGATCTGGCATGTCCAAAGTTGATTATATTTGTGTTTGTAGCACCATTTCTCAGACGTTGTAAGATCTGGTAGGGCCTACTGAATAACGATGGACATATTAAATCACATTCTATTTAATTTGGTGTTTAGTATTTTGTACATTCTTTTTCATAAACCATGTTCACCATAACAATCAAAATTTTGGTCATTCAGAACCCACTCTTGCATGCTGTTGGTGGAGAAGTTAGTGCATTTCTACTCTTGGTTGCCTCAGGTGAGTGCCGTGTTCCACATAGATCATTTTTCCCTTGTATATTTGATTAACAGTGGTCTGTATATTTTGGAAGGTTATTGAAGAAATTGAAGAAATGATGCAGGAATCACCGGACCCAGAAGATGATGAAACCCCCACACAGTCAGATCGGCTTTCCATGCTTTCCCAGGAAATTCAAACTCTTAAGAGGTCTAGCACAAGCAGTTATGAAGAGAGTAAGACACCCTGCTTAAACCAATGCTTTTTGTACTTTTTGCTCATATAAAATGTATAGTGTGGTCATCTGCAGAAAGCTTTGATTCTCACAGGCTGGGTTACTTACCCTTGCTAAGCCCTCTGGTAATATTTTGGACATAATTTTTATCATCACTTAGGGACCGTGTTGTATTTACCTTTGAACCCTGTATTAGTTTGCCAGAGCTACCTTAACAAAGTACCACAGACTGGCTGGCTTAAACAACAGAAATTTATTTTCTCAGAGTTCTGGAGGCTAGTACTCTGAGATCAAAGTGTTGACAAGGTTGATTGCTCCTGAGGCCTCTGTCCTTGGCTTGTAGATGGCTGTCTTCTCCCTGTGACTTCACATCATCTTCCCTCTGTACATGTCTCGTGTCTGTGTCCAAATTTCCTCTTAGACCTACAGCAGTCATATGGGATTAGGCTCACCCTAATGACCTCATTTTAACTCAATTACTTACCTCTATAAAGACCGTATCTCCAAATACTGTTACATTCTGAGGTACTGGGGGTTAGGATATTAACATGAACTTTTGGGGGGATGTAATTCACTTCACTCCGTGACATACCCCATTGCCATCACAATTCATAACGTAGAATAGATACTTAGGAGTTATTTTTAACAAATAATTACTATCTGTACAAATAGTTGTCTTCCGTGTTACTATGAAGAAATTTGGGAACCATGAATCTGTTTGACATACGTGAGAATAATGAACTCTAGAAACTGTACAGTTGACTGTCGTGGAAAGTTTGTAAATAACTCTAACCAGCCTGTGCATATCCTTAGGCTGACTGCTGAGTGTGCACCTAATCATTTCCATATGACTGGTCCCCCCTTGAATAGATGCTAATGGGGTCTGTATCTGCTCAACTCCTGTTGTTACCTAGTTTTGTCTTTATGGCGTGACTAGAAGTCTGAAGCTTAGTTACCTAAATCCCTTTGTTGTTGTGTGGCGGCTTTTCAACTTATGAAAGAAAGGTCAGACAGACTAAATTCTTCCGGATGGTCTGATTTGACCATGGTGCTGTAAATATGGGGTTAGCATTGTTGGAGTTCTGATTCCAAAATACAGTCCTGATACCCGATACAGATACCAAAATATGTATTGGGTTGCTTAGACTGCCAGAGCAAGGTACCACAGACTGGATGGCTTAAACAGCAGAAATTTATATTCTCACAAATCTGGAGCCCAGAAGTCCGAGATGAAGGTGTTGGCAGATCTGGTTTCTTCTGAGGCCTCTCTGTTTGGCGTTCAGATGACTACTGTCTCCCAGTGTCGTCTTATAGTCTTCCTTCTGTGTGTGCCTGTGTCCTAATCTCTTTGGTGATACCAGTCATATTGGATTAAGGCCTACCCTAATGCCATCATTTAACTCTAATTACCTCTTTAAAGAGCTTATCTCCACATTCTGAGGTACTGGTGGTTGGGACTTCAACAATGTGCTATCTTTTACATGAAGGAAGTGCTGACAAACGACTGAAATGGGGGGTTTCAGAGAATATTGTTCCCTTTCATCTTCCTTCACAAATTGGGGCATATGTGATTAAACGTGTATTTAGTTTAATTCTCTCAAATCCACTCCTTCTCTCTTTAGAGGTGTCCTAGAGCCCTGCTCAATTGCTTGCCATTTCCTGTCAGCAGGTAGTTTCTGTATTCTCCCTTTGCTTTTGTGTGCGTTCTTTTCCTTATACAAGCTTTCTTAGTCTCCACTGAAGTACTATTTTTTATTTACACAATTAAAAAATTTTGTTACGCTTTTCTTCTCAGCCATCTGAGAAGTGACTTTGCCCACCAACGTCTACTCAGACCTGCCCTCCAGAAGTTTTAGGCATCTGAGAAGATCACAGTCAATTTAATTGTTTGAAATATGATTTTTGTTCTTTGGCATAAAACATCCTGTTTTGCTGCCTTGAAACAGTTTTGTCTTAGTATCTGCTTTACCTTGTTTTTGGTCATAGGAGTAAAAAGGCTTTCAGTATCTGAATTAAATGAACTCTTAGAAGAAATTGAGACTGCCATTAAGGAGTTCTCTGAGGAGCTGGTGCAGCAGTTGGCCCTGCGAGATGAACTAGAGTTTGAAAAGGAAGTGAAAAACAGCTTTATTTCTGTTCTTATTGAAGTGCAAAACAAACAGAAAGAACACAAAGAAACGGCCAAAAAGAAGAAGAAGCTCAAAAATGGCAGCTCTCAGAATGGGAAGAACGAGAGAAGTCATATGCCTGGCACAGTAAGTGATGTTTTGCAGGAGGCATCGAACACTGGAAATGGGTTTGTGACCGGTGGCCAGTCGTACATGGGCGGGAATGTTGTGCTTCTAGCTGGATCACATGGGGATTCTATTCCAGAACATACTACTGTGCCCAGCTTCTTCAGTGGGTTGTTTTCTTGGTGAGGGTTATAATGTTTATCTGAATATTTTAATACTGAAATGTTTAGGAGGGAAGGAAGTGGAAGGAATAGGAGAATGTCTTAAAAGAAGCTTAGCAAGTGCCCATTTTTTTTACTGCTTCAAAATATTTCTGTTTGGCTGGTGGCTCTATTTTCTCAGTTTTGCTAAACTCTTTTGAGTTGTGTATTAAGAAATTAAAAGGGGTTTCTTTTAGAGGTAGGAGAACTGTGCTGAGCCTAAAGACAGAGACTGATTCATAAACAGGTTCTTCCTGATTTATCAGTGAGGTTGGAATGTGAGGCTGTTAGTGGCAGTTATATGACATTAGCTATTTGGCCTAGTATTTTTCAGACTAGAATATTAATGACTGGTGAAAACAACTTTAGAATATTTGCAACTTTGAACCCTTTGTATAAGGATTTTTGTTTTCTGCTCTTTTCAGTTTTCTTAAGTGATTAAATCTCAAGTTTAATCATGTGGTTAAATTTCATCATAAACATTAACTGTAAATTATACAAGATGCATTTCCGTATTAATTTTGTGGCCATTTTTCTGTGATCAGTTGAACTCTTGTGTAGTCTCACCCTGATTTTGTTTGTGTGTGAATAAATGTTGGTTTTATTTTTAGTGTATAAAAAGAAATTTATTTTTTCTAAAGGGAACATCTCTTTTTAATTCATAATAGTGATAATGTAATACAAATCACAAACTGGCTATTATGGCTTGTAATAATCTAAATTCTGTCTTTGATTACGTCTTGATTTGTTATTTCTAAAGAATACTTACTAGAGAAATAGACGTCATTAAACAAATGCTGATGGAATCCTAGAAAAAGAATACAGTTCTAGGTTGGTGTGCTACCCGTGATCGACTAATATAAACAAAAAGAGTCTTATCGTGTAGCCCATTATACCGTTATTAGCCTAGGAATAAATCCACATTTTCTTAGTGTAATGTCCATTTGTATCTAGTTAGAAAGGACATAGCTTACATGTTGACTTGAAATTCTCAGATCTTTTATTTTTGAAACATGGCAATATTGATTGAATAGGTGTTTATTTAGTTACTCCAAGTGACTGCTGAAATCCCTCCCCATTTGTTTGAATATACAATCTTGGAAAATTTGCTTAAAAATATCATAGACAGTATTTTGCATTTGCCTCTCACATTTTAAAACATTACATCCTTTAAATTGTCCTATTATACAAGTGGGATTGAATAAAATGCTTAGTTAAAAAGTCATAGCATGGTCGGTACTTTCTACCTATTTGCTTTTCGGGATTACATGTAAATCCTCCATTTATTGGTGTTAACGCTTGGCTGAGAAAAGTAAATTTATCCCTAGAGGGTTTATAGGCTTCTTTTTGTAACTCCCATGTAAAAATGGATAGAGTAAACCCATTGTGTAATTTTACATGGCATTTATATTGAGAAATGGATTTGGCAAGGCAAGAGTTAGGTCTTGAACCTTCATTAGTCTTGAAATAAATTCATAGTAAGAGTAATTTTTTTCATAATATTTGAACTTCTGAAGTTGCTTCTTGAGTCCTTACTTACTGTTTATGTCAAACATTTTTATCAGGACAGTAATAGCATGGCTAAGTTTGTGGTACTAGTTTCCTGTATCTTTTTTAAGCCTAAAATGATGGAGAAAGACCATCCCATCTGTAACTCAAGTAGCCTGAAACCTATGATTCTGAAAAGAGTGGTAGGTTGCTCAAAAGAACCCCTAAGTGAAACGGCCAGTCGCATAAACAGATTCCAGGAGACCTTGCCAAACATTTTATGTAACATGCAGTTTTGGCAAGGCCTGCTCTCTGAGTTTGCTTTCATCAGTGATACAAAATTTCTGAAACCAATGACCTTACAGATGTCATATGTTATGTTTTTCAAGTAATGACAGTCACTTCTTTCTTCCTACCTAAGATATTTTTTTTTTTTGAGACAGTCTTACTCTGTTGCCCGGGCTAGAGTGCTGTGGCATCAGCCTAGCTCACAGCAACCTCAAACTCCTGGGCTCAAGCGATCCTTCTGCGTCAGCCTCCGGAGTAGCTGGGACTACAGGCATGTGCCACCATGCCTGGCTAATTTTTATATTTTTAATTGGCCAATTAATTTCTTTCTATTTTTAGTAGAGACAGGCATCTCACTCTTAGGCTGATTTCGAACTCCTGACCTTGAGCCATCCTCCCACCTCCGTCTCCCAGAGTGCTAGGATTACAGGTGTGAGCCACCGCGCCTGGCCAATATTTTTGTTTTATTAGCAGGACTTGGATTTTCTTTTTAAGTATGGAATAGCTTTCTTCCATTGTTCTTCAGAGGAATGTTTCATTGAAATAATACATCAATTTGTACTTGGTGTAACACTTTATCCATAAGTGCTACCTTTTTCTAATTGGCCCAGAGATACTCTGATGAAATATCTGAGTGGGTATAGAGCTGGCTTAAACTCTTCAGGTGTTAATTTTGGAGACATGTTTTTTTTCAAATATTTGCTGCAGTGAAAAAAAAAATGGGTCTTAGGGATGCTATTTAGAGCATTAGAAAATTTCAGTAGAGCATGAAAAATACATTAAATATTAATATTACAGAAAATGTTGAGTATTTTATGAAAGTAAAATGTTATCTTGACTTGAATTTTAGTTTTTTTCTTTTTTTTGAGACAGAGTCTCACTGTGTTGCCCAGACTAGAGTGAGTACTGTGGCATCAGCCTAGCTCACAGCAACCTCAAACTCCTGGGCTCAAGTGATCCTTCTGCCTCAGACTCCCGAGAAGCTGGGACTATAGGCATGTGCCACCATGCCCGGCTAATTTTTTCTATTTTTGGGAGAGATGGGATCTTGCTCTTGCTCAGGCTGGTCTTGAACTCCTGAGCTCAAACAATCCATCTGCCCCAGCCTCCTAGAGTGCTAGGATTACAGGCACGAGCCACCGTGCCTGGCCTGAATTTTAGTTTTTAAAATAACCATAATGCTTTAGGGAGAGAAAAAAAACCCAAATAACCATAATGCTATAAGTTGGGTAAATGAAACAACATTCATTCATTCAGCAAAAATTTGTATATTGCCTGCCTTGTGCCAAGTGCTGTTCGTGATATAGTGGCGAATGAAACAGACAAGGCTCATGCCCTCCTTGAACTTATATTGTAATGAGGGAGACAGGTAATAGAGGAGGAGAAGAATAAATAGACAGTGTAATTTCAGGTTGTAATCAGTGCCATGAAGAAAACAAAAGGCTTGGCCAGGTAGTTGATAGGGATGCTGCTGGCTTCGTGGTAGGGTGGGCACCACGGCACTGCTGCTCCTGATTGACCAGGGAAACTGCCCGGCCCTTTCCAACTCTAGTTTGGAGGGGAGGTTAGAGGAGTAGATATCTGTGGGAAATGTGATTCAAGAGGGCAGAAGACTTTTTATTACCTTCATCCTGTTTTGTAGCATCTGGAGTAGAAGGTGAGGATAGAGACAGGAACAGTTGAAGGTCACTGTCCATTTGCCACTATGGTAACCTACATGCATTTCTTTGAACTACCCATGCTGTTTCGGGTTCTTGAAGCTTCTGTATATTCCACTCCCTTTTTGTGGAACGGGCCTCTTTGGTTGCCTGTCCACTTAAGGGATTTTTTTTTAACTCATTCTTCAAAATCATGGTCAAGCATTATCTTCCTTTCTTTAGAAGCTTCCTCAATGATTTTTACTCCAGTGCAGAATTGACTACTCTCTCCTCCTTTTGCGGTTAGTATTTATTATTCCTCCCTAACTATTGCTACTAGCATTGTCTTATCATATTGCAATTTTTTGTTTTTTTGCCTATCTCTATTATGGTTCCATAAGGATAAGAAATTGAACTTTACTTTTTTGGTATCCTTTGGCCCAATATTAGGTACTTTGTAAATTTCTGCTGAACAAATGAATGAAAGATAAACTTGCAAATCTATATTTTTACTGTGGCCTTTTCTGTCAGATGCAAAACTCATGGAGGCTGAATAGTATATTGATTAAGAGCTTTAGGTTAAGAGCTGTGTTTGGATCCTTGTCCTGCCACTAGATACAGATGCCTTTGTGTTTTGGAAGGATTAAATGAAATAATATATGTAAGACTATCAAACACCCTGATAAATGCTATTATATATGTCCAACTGTCTACTAGGCATTTTCCTTTGGATATCTTATAGGTATTTGAAATTTATAGTATCAAATCAAAGTTACCATTTCTTTAAAATTGAATTTTTTTTTTTTTTACATCTTTTCTTTTTCTTGTGAAACTGCAGTCTTCCCACTCACTGAAACCAGTAGAATTTCCAGGTCAAATAATACATAGTTTTAAAGGGTTTTAAATGACCAGCTGTTTAAATTGTTCTACAGAAATGTAACCCAGTAATAGCATGAGAATGACTATTTCCATACACCTCCCACCAACAATGGATATTATTAGTCTTTTAATATATATACTTATTGAATGGGAAAACAATGGTTTGATCTTTTGACCATTTGTGTTCTTTGATTAGTTGCCTATTATTTCATATTTGAGATGTTTTTCATATGTATGAGGGAGCACATACTTCTGATATTGCAGTATCAGACGGTTATCATAATCATTGGGTTAAATCTCTCCTCTGGCAGAGTGCAATCTCCTTAAAGGCTTGTTCACATTGTTTCCCCAGCACCTCACCTAATTTCTGGTTCTTTGCACATCACTTACTGCATGTTTGTTGAAAACTTCACTATAAGGGAGATTGAATCCCAGAGGATTTGGATTTGTGGTATTTGATTTATTATTGTTCTATTGGGGATTTTTTTTGTTTTTTGGCCGGGCTTCTGTTTATCAAAGATATTCACAGGTTATTGAATTTCAGTGGCAGTTCTCATGAGTTAGAAGAGTAAGTTGATGTATATCAGCTTATGTTTTAATTTAGTAGTTGCTGTTCCTTTAAAGTTACCTGAAATTGTAAAAACATTGCTTATCATTATACATTAGTAAACTTATATGGATGAAAATGGATATACTTACTCTTTGAGCATCCAGTAATATCTTTTAATTAAATGTCATGTGTAAGGTTATATGGCTGAGAAGAGATAGGGATCCATAATATTTTCTGTTTGCCATTATTCCATTGAACTTTCAAGAGAATTTCTAGTGTGTTATACTTACTACCATCAAAAATGTATAACTGCTTCAGGTCTACCCTGAAAAAGTTTATTCTGAAAACTTTTGGGATATTAGCACAGTGACTAATGGGTACTGGAGAAATTCTGTTGTAAAAATATTCATATTACCCTAATTTATTACATTTGGGAGTTGGGAAGATAATTGTTTAAAGATAGGGGAGATCTTAGGGGTTAGATGATGGATACTCTTTCTCCTATATATTTTCTTTCACAGATGCATTGCCCTGTTTTTGTGACTCACTTAGCTCATATTATGACTAATAGCCAATATATTTTTGTTTCTTTTTTAATGCAAAAATGCCCCAGTAATAGTTTTTCATTTAATCTTAACCGAAGTTAACTGTAAGATAAGAGAAAAATTTATTTTTATTTAGACAGCTACTATTAGGACATCTTTAAGTTATTCTGTTTTATCCTGGATTTAAGCCTAGAAGGAACTGTTCTGACACATCTACTTGAATTTGGGGTTTCTGTTTAAAAAACATGGACCTGGCTTCCCTCCCCCTTCTTTTTAATTTGGAATTTTTAAATAGCACATTTGCTTAGATGATTTAGACCAGGGATTGAGAAGGCAAACTACTGCCCAGGGGCTAAACTGATCCTTCACTTATTTCATAAATAAAGTTTTATGGCAACACAGCCATGGCCATTCATTTATATATTTATATGCGATGGTACTGTGAGGACAGAGTTGAGTTGGAGAAAACAATTACTGTCTGTCCCTTTATAGAAAAAGTTTGCCAATCTCTGACTTTGACTTAGTAAAATTAAAAATTAGAAAAAAGGATGTGAGCTCTATTTAAGTGAGTTTGTGTGGATAAAAAGATCACTATGATGTGTCTAAAATATTGCTGTGCTTTATCCTGAGATTGTGTTGAGTTCCTTTCCCCAGGGCACCATTAGCAGCAGCCTGACTCTTACCTGCAGATGGTGGCACCTTGGCCAGTCAATCTCTCAGCCACATGCTGCAAACTTCCTGCCCAACAATAGACCTTCGCACTGTGTATGTCTGAGTCCTGGTAGCTAGGTGAATAGAGCCAGCAGGTAGACCAGTGGTCTCTAGATTTGGGGGCAAACAGAAAGACTACAAATATTGGAAGTTCCTGGGCATATACTGCATTTATACACAGTGATAAAAGATCGTTTAAAGGAAGACAGAGATTCCCCCCCACCCTTCTAAGCAGTGATGCTTGACAGAATAAATTCTACTGGATACACATTCTTGAATGTAAATTTTTGACACATATTCAATAATAATTTATTGGCGATGTTTGGTATTTCTCTATATTTTTCTTTATTGCAAAGTAATTCCTGAAAATTGGTGTTTGGGCAATGAAAGGTCAATAGGGTGGAAAGAAACATGAATGTGTGTGGTTATTTTGATAATTCAAACCTATGAATTATGAATTAATGCAGAAAAAATTTATTTTATGAAAGATAATGTTGCCTAGAGAATACATGTCATCACCAGTTTTTGATATTATCTATTATTTGTTTTCTATAATGATTTCTTGGCATTAGGCTGGTAATAGCGAGCTTCCATGACCCAGCAGTTAATGTAATAAAAATCAAGAGTCCATTCTTGATATCTTTTTTTTTTTTTGAGACAGAGTCTCACTCTGTTACCCGGGCTTAGAGTGCCATGGCATCAGCCTAGTTCACTGCAACCTCAAACTCCTGAACTCAAACAATCCTCCTGCCTCGGCCTCCCAGAGTGCTAGGATTACAGGTGTGAGCCATCACGCCCGGCCCATTCTTGATATCTTTATATCTTGGAGAGGTCATTGTTGTGACCCATTTGCAGGACGGAAGATGAACACAAAAATACACAGACACACACAAAGATGGTTACAAGACTGCAGTGCAGAACACACTAGTCATTTTATTTTTATACCCCCAAAATCAAAGTTAGTTCCTTGTACGTGCCCACCCAGGCCTTTCAGCAATGGCCATATTCTCTAATGCATAGCCTTAGAGAAGCAGATATCCCCAAACTCAGAATTTCCAGGTGGTTGTTCTACGCACTAGGCATAGATCACGGGCTGAGATTAGCAAGGATGGGCAAGGCAAGCCACAGGGGGCATTTCTCATCCCCAGCTTCTCTTAGGGTGACTCCCTAAGATCTTAGGCTGACCCCCTCGTGGCTGTGCCTGGCTTAGGTTGCCCCTCTTCTTGAGGGGTCTTACCTGTCATTGACTAACAAGCCATCTTATGGGGTTTGAGCAGCAATCACAGGACAATGTCTTTATCTTGTGGCCTCCAGACCCCCATTGCCGTGGTGCTGGGCAGCTCTTGCTTACTTGCAGCTCAGGTCCTTTGTTATGCCTCTAGGCAACAGCCTTGTTTATCAGAAGGACCTTGTCCGGAGCACATTGCTTTTAAATGCTCTGGGCAAAACACGTACATTACTCACTAAATTTAATTCTTAAACTAGGAAAATATATGTCAGTCCTCTACAGTCATTGTTAATACAACACAAGTTCACATACAAGCCATAATATGCCAGGAAATTGTATTTTTATTTATTTATTTTTTTAGAGATAAGATCTTGCTCTGTTGCTCAGGCTTCAGTACAGTGGTGTAATCGTAGCTCACTGCAATCTTGAACTGCTGGTCTCAAGCAATCTTTTCTGCCTCAGCCTCCCGAGTAGCCAGGGTTACAGGTGTGCACCACCATACCTGGCTAATTTATTAAAAATTTTCTGTAGAGATAGGGTCTTGCTATGTTGCCCAGGCTTGTCTCAAACTCCTATCCTCAAGTCATCCTCCCACCCTGCATCGTGTGGCATTACAGGTGTGAGCCATTGCACCCAGCTTTGTATTCTTAACTATATATAGTCATGTGCTGCATAATGACATTTTGGTTAATGTCGGACTGTATATACAATAGTAGTCTCATAAGATTATAATACTGTATTTTTGCTATACCTTTTCTGTGTTTACATACACAGAAACTTACCATTGTGTTACAGTTGCCTACAGTATTCAGTACGGTAGCATGTGGTACAGATTTGTAGCCTAGAAGCAATAGGCTATAATATAGAGCTAGGTGTGTAGTAGGCTACACCATCTAGGTTTGTGTAAGTATGCTCTATAATGTTCACACAATGACAGAGTTGCTTTTAATGACTCGTTTCTCAGAATGTATCCCCATTGTTAAGTGAGGCGTGACTGAAAATATCCATGCAATCAGGAAAGAATTTATACAATTGCCAAGATTATTTTACTCAAGTTTTAGTGGTTTTGAAACTATCTGTCAATAATTAATTTTATTTCCATATTAGTATTAAATTATATAAAATTTTAAAGAGATCTTCAAATATAAAAAATTATTTAATGTTATTCCACTTAATTTCTAACTTTGAAAATCTTTGTATCATCTTTCTGCTATGACAATGAACTTATACAATAGGAGTATAATATTCAAAAGATTTTCAAGTATTTATCTGCTTTAGTATAATTCATATTTTCTAATTTACTTAGATCTATTTTTTTAAAATTATTTTTTGGTAGTGTTGGCTTTTGTAACTGCTTTATAATTCACATTAAAATTACTTGATTTGAAGAAGTGTTAAAAGAAGATATTACACTTACATCTTAAGGAATATCTGTTAAGTATTTGAATATTTTCACTGTTATATTTTTATACTTGAGAATTGCTTTTCATTCTATATTTTTCTTGTGTTTTGTGTTCTGATTGTTTTAAGAATTTTAATTTATTAAAATTAAAACTACTGTTCTATAAATTAATGTTTGAAAATCGCATTCAAACTGCTGAAAATGTGATTCATAAAGAATAATATTTTAATTTTACTTAACCTCTTGAGTATAAAAATATTAATGAAGTAAGAATAGATTAGAATAAGAGTCAGAAATAAATGAAAAGCATTCCTTGATTGCTTTTTCTAACCTTTTTTCTGACATTGAGCTTTGATATTGAGGGTTTTTTTCCTTCTTTTTATGGACTCTACTGTGGTTTGAAAGATAGTGAGATTTTTAATCGATTTCCTGGCCAGTTAGAGATCCATGCCAGTTGGTGTCAGATGGGGCTGGGAGGAAAGTTCGGTAGAAGAAATAGTCTGAACTTCCCGGGCCCCTTGTTTGGTCTTGCTTTTCCCTGTTTTGGATCCTGCTTTCTGTGAAGTTAGTAGAGGTGGTGAATATGATGTGCCTAGAGAATGAGTTGATATGTGTAGGATTCTAGAAAAGAATTAACACACCACAACACTGTATCTGATTCTTGTTGCTTTTATCTTACTTGGTGTTATCTAACTCTTTATTGTTCAGAAAGAACTTGACTTATCTGAAAGTGTTGCTTGTTTTCTGTTTAAGCTTTTTGGCTGATTTATATATTTAGTCATAGATAGTATGTCTCTTTTTTATGTTTTCAGTTCTTTAAGTTAGGGACTGTAATCTGAAATTTATTATTTCTCAGTTTCAATTTTATTTATATTAGGGGAACTGGAAGAGCTGTTTTTGCTGTTCAGGAAGAAAGTAGAAAGGCATGGCTATTTTTCTTTGAAAGTTGTGTCTAAAATATTATTCTAGCCTTTTTAAAAGGAATATAGCCAAGACTTTTTGAATATTGGTATTTGCTGAGCACTTTGGTCAGTACTTCCCATGGATTATTTCATTTAACCCTCACAACAAGCCTGTGAAGTAGGGTATTATTATAAATGAGTAAACAAAAGCTCAACATAGAGGCCCTTAGTTCTGAGAACCAGCGTGCATTGGAGTGAGGATGTGCAGACTTGTGTGGAAGTGGGTACAACGAACCTTTTGTCCTTCAGATTTTTATTTTAATGTTCAATGTCTTATTAACACTTTGTTGCTCCCGATTTTGTCTGAGAAAAGTTTCCAGAAGATGACTGATTTGGGGACTTGAGAACATACTGAGACCAGGGAAGGAAGTGATCATGAGGCAGTGTGAATATTCTCAGCATAAACAGTGTTATCGAAACCCTGCATGGAGGAAACTCCTTCCCCCCGTGCTCGCCACACACATTACCTTGGCATTTGTCAGTGGTGAGGGGAACAATAAAGTAAGTGCTGTAATGCTTAATCACTTTCCTGCTTATAAATGGGCTCACATGAAAAATTCCATTCTGAGAGGGGCATTTTATGGCACTATTAACTCTTCCTAAAGATGTTGTGGGAAATGGATGGATGGATTGCAAAGTATCTTTAGACTCAGAATCTACACAAGCTCTACACTTTGAGCCTTTGATTCTTTACTTCAGAGTTCAAAATGGAGGGAGGATTGTGCTTTCTGACATGCCCAATATCTCAGTTTATTTTAATTAAACTATAACAAATCTTTAATGTCCTTCATTTCATTCAGCATTCCTAACCCTGAGACTTAGTTCTATCAATGCTTTGACATGTCTGTGGTGCTTTTACCTTGACAAGTGTTCAAAAAAATAAATGTTTCCCTCTCTCCCTGTCTTTCTCTTTTCCCCTCCTCCCCTCTTCACGTCTCTCTCTCTCTCTCTTCCTACTTATAAAATTTAAGCATAGAGAAAAATCTTCCCTCTGGCCCAGTTAAGCACCATAAGCACCTAATAATACCGCATCTGCTCTCAAGACTGTAAACGGAGTGTTTCTAAATGAGGTGACGTTTACTAAAAAGTAAATTTAATCTGCCTCTAAGGTTTTTCTCTTTTTAAAATTCATTTTGCCTTCCAAAAGGGTGTATTACTTTTTTGAATTTATAGGGCAATTGTAAAACAGAATCTATTGTATGCTCTACTGAGCTCGTTTTGGATTTCTTCTAGTTTTGCTGCCTTATAGTCTCTTTTCCTTTTTCATTCGAGTTCATTGATCTTGTACTTGCTACTCTTTTATTATCCTATGGGTTTTATATTTCTTAGTCACTCCTTTTGTTTTACAAACCATGCCAACAGGATTATTGTATTTTACCTTATTAATCTCATGTTGATTTCCTCGATTAGATTTTTCAGTGGACTTTTTCAGAACTCTGTTCATTCTTTTGACAAATAACTTTATGTTCTGTCATGTCATTTTTATTCTGTTTGCACTCAGGTTATTTTTACCTTTTGGCTCTTTATTTCTTTTTTTTTTTTTTCCTACAAGGAGTTGAGCGACCTAATGATACAGTGAAAAGATCACTGCATAACTGCAGTTATCTAGTTAATTTTAATTTAACTTTTTGTGTCCCCACCCCCTTATGCCAGAATGTAAGGTCAGGAGGGCAGGGGGGGCCTCAGCTGATTGTTCACTTTGAATCTCTAATACCTGGAATCTCTAATACCTAGTATCTGGTTCAATGTACTTTTCGAAAGAATGAGTAAATGAATGAGAGAGGAGAATAGAATGCTGAAGGAGGAAACAGGGTTTTTATTTTCTGGTTTGTTTTGTAGTGGGGAAAAGGGGGTTGAATTCAGTTTTGGATATGATGAGTTTTAGAAATATAGACATTAAATACAGGTAGTGACATAGATATATGTCCAGTAGGCCATTAAACATACGGTAGGTACAGATTAAATATACAATAGATACAGATGTCCAGCAGTGTCCACAATTGCACATTTAATAAGGAAAAACTAAGTTTTACATATCTATCTTATGGATTTGAAAACTTGCATCAACTTTTTTCTTTTTTTTTTCTTTTTGCAGTGGCAGGAATTAGGTTTCTAATTGGGGAAGTAAAGCTAGAGTTTTGGAATGTACTGTCCAAATATAAAGTATGTCCCAGTTTCATGGTATGTGGATTCTTAAACTTTTCTTCTTGAGATTTTCTGAATTTTTATCTAGTTTTAACATGTCCATAGCTAATGGAGGTAGGTAATATAGACTGAATATTTAAAAATAAGTATTTTTCTCTTTGTTACTTTTGAAAGGCAATATATTTGATAGAAATAATTTTTCAAAAAAAATGAACTGACTTGGTTATCTGAAAATAATTTCCCATAATTTTTGTTGTAGACTCTGGAACCTAAAATGTTTTTCAATAATATATTTTTTTATTTTTACTACTTTAGGGATAGGATCTTGCTCTGTTGCCCAGGCTAGTGGGCAGTGGCATGATCATAGCTCACTGCAACCTTGAACTCCTGGGCTACAGCATTCTTTCTGCCTCAGTCTCCCCAGTAGCTGGGACTACAGGTGCACACCACCACAGCCAGCTAATTTTTCTATTTTTTGTAGAGATAGGGTCCGGCTCTTGCTCAGGCTGGTCTCTAACTCCTGGCCTCAAGTGATCCTCCCGCTTTGGCCTCCTGAAGTGCTGGCATTACAGGCATGATCCACTACGTGATAATCTGTTTTAAAAATGTGAACAAATTGATAGCATATGAAAAAATCTACAAAAATAGTTATCTGTAGGTTTCTCTTTTAAAACTAATCTCCATCAAAGGTAATAGTTATGTTCTCAGCAAAGTGAAGAGTGGCCAGTGCAGTATCTTGACCAGACATTTGATTCTTATTGAGACAAAACTGGCTTGCAGATGTGGGAAAGCCTGGGGAAGGAGGCTGTGGGAGAGGCATAGCTGTACGAATTCCACAAGATGATAAAATTTGATACTCAGATTTTCAGTAATACTGTTGATTTATGTGACTGAAATAGAAGCACATAGTAAGGATTAAACCTTTTGATGTTTATTAGCTTTTTGTTGTCAAGACTTCTCTAATGCTCTTAAAATTAATTGAGGGAGAAAAAATTTACTGACTCCAAAAAGGTTCAGTTTATCTAGGTTATATTGATCAATATTTACTGTGTTAGAAATTAAAACTGATAAAATAAGAATATTCATTAAAAATACCAATAGTTTCATTAGTTCTTATATAAATAGCATATTTTAGTGGGAAAAATGTCATTGCTGTGCATTGTTGCCAATCTCATTAATATCTGGCTTAATTGAAGACAGCTAGATTTATAAATCTGCTTCTGTATTCAATCTGTCATTTGGAATATTTCACTGTAAGTCATGAGAGAATGAGAGTAAAAAAGACCAATTGCATCTTAGTAGTATTAAGAAAATAATTTTAAGCTCTTGGACCCCTGAGAAAATTTCAGGGACCTCCTGGGGGAGTCCCTGGACCATACTTTGAGAACCACTGGACTAAACTATACATTTCTTGAGGGCGGAGACCATTGCCTTGGTTTCCTTTCTTCTACTCCTTGGGGCCTTGTTACATATTCTTTACGTTGACTTCTCAAATGCGTTTACTGATTCAACTTTCCCCAATAAAATTCCAGGGACAGGAACCATCCAGTGAATCAGGCCTTAACTTCCTTTTCACGATGCTTTTCCCCTTAATTAGTCATGCTGTAAGAATCCACCTAACTCCTTTGACTCAGTCGCCAGAGAGGTGCTGCTGCTCTCTTTTCACTGTGCCTGGTGACATTGTAGACTGGTTACAAATCAAGATAAGTAGTTTCGGAAAAAAATATCCCCTTTTCAGTACAAAGAGTTCTAGGAAGTCTCAGAGGTTGCTGGGAGAAAGAAACTGGAATTGTTTCCTAGAAACAGAGTGGAAGTCTTTGTAGAAGTTTTGGGGGGCTGGGCTGGCAAAGGGGACCCACGCTCCTCTCCAGGAAGCATGTGCTGTCTTCCAATTCACATTTTCCGCGCTAAGGCAGTGGCAGGTGGCCTGAAGACTGAGTGGGAACCAGCAATGGTCTGCTCTCCAAGTAACAGCATTTTCATTTGCTAAATGTTATGTTAACGTTCTCCACACTGATGGTAGAAATATGCAAACTTAGGCCGAAAATATGCGTACTGTTCATATTAAGTTTTCAGACTTTTGATGAAATGTAGGTAAATAATATCAAAAGGTATATTAAAAATTAGTAAATTTTGTATAAAACAAGCATGCATAAAGCTTATGATGTTTATATTGGAATACATTTATCAGCTATATTAGGAAAAATATTCATGAATATAAGCAGAAAAGCAGTTGCTTTTGCATTTGACTTGCAAAGAAATGGAAGCAGAAATATTTTAAAAATAGCATGATTTTTGTCTGCTTTATCTGGATGAGTAGTGGCATTTTCTAACTGCTTGCCTCTTGGGCACATGAGTCATCATGTTACATTCTTACTAATAGTCTTTGAACTTCTTTCTCTGTCCTTTTCTTCCTGGCCGTATATTGCTGCCTTTAGCGCTTCAGCATGGAAGGGATCTCAAATGTCATTCAGAATGGCCTCCGCCACACCTTTGGAAATTCAGGTGGAGAGAAACAGGTGCTCGGTTATCCTTATTTTCCTCGTTCTCTGCTTTTTCATTTTCTGTGTAAGTGAAGACCCTGATAGCTGGCAGTTTTACTAATTTACTAAGACCACGGCTTAAAAGAGAAATCAAAGTTTGTTGTATTTATAGTTTTGATAATGAACAGACTTTCCCTTTGCGTAAAAAGCATTTTCAAATTGGACAGTAGACTAAATGGATTTTTAAGACATGCATTAGAGTTCCGTTTCTCACTTTTACCTTTAAACAAATAGATATTAACATATTGACATACTATATTTATATTGCATGTGTAGAAACTCTATCGAAATAACTATTAATAGAATATGCTGCTATAATTCTAAAAGCCTAAGAAACAAGATCTTATTTTGCGGGGAAGAAGACTAGATGTTGATATGTTTGAGACTAGAATTCTAGGTCAAAATATATAGACAGTATATTTTATCTCCTTTAAATGAAATTCGTATGATTTTAAGGTATATTATACAGTCAGCCAAATCATTTGTCTGCCAAATCATTTGTCTGCCAAATGAAGCATGAAATGTTATTTATACAAAGTCATGTACAGATATGATATACAGTCAAATGCTTAGCAGTTTGCTTTTTATTTACATTTTTACATAATGATTTAAGGAGTATCACGGATATGGGAAACACATCTACAGTAATGAATGTGCTTAAAATTATCTTTCACCATTTGAAATTTCCACTTAAAAAAATATTCTGTAAGGTAGCTCTTAAGTGAAGATTAAGAAGGTATGCAGAATGTAGCATGTAGGTAGTTTATCAAAAGAATGCCTAGGTCAAATACCTAGAGTTTTTACTGAAGGTAGTTGTATATTTCTCAATAAGGGAAATAATTGATATTAAAGAGGGGGAGGTTCACACTGGCATTGGCAGCTCTTAAAGAGGCTCCATGGGAGGTTGGTTAATGTTTTGTTTTTATTCTGCTGCCTGTCGCCTCTCTCAACCCACAAGATGGGGCAAAATGACCTAACACATGGGAGCAGGGCAAGGGAGCCTGAAAACCTAGCCAGGTATCCGGGCATGTCAAAGTGTGCAGCTTCCCGATGCTTCTCCAAGTTGCCCGACACATGCTGTTAGTGGAGCCCTAGGAGAGCATATTTCTGGCTTTTTTTTTTTTTTTTTTTGTATTCTTTACAAAGAAACTTATTCGGTTACACAACTGGAGAAGTCTACTCCAAAAAGATGGTGGAACACTAGGTTTCTTAAAGATGGAATGATTCAGTTTTACTCCTTTTCTGGACCTAGAGGTCCAGTTATTAAGCTTCTTTTTTCATCTTATTTTTCAGTTGTGGGTAGGATAAGATCACTCAGTGAGGATTAGCAATAGAGCTGAGATTTAGGGCATGGGACTAAATCATGGGTGGGGCAGAAGAGATTCCAGGTAAAAACAAATGGCTTTTTATATGAGCATATGCAAAATGAACACCGTACCATATATTTTTTGGTGGGGTGGTCAGAATAGGAGAATCCGGGCAATCATTTAATAGACGATGCTTTATGGGATGTAGTTATAACACATAACTCTGCTTCTTGTGAGCCTTTACAAGTAGTGATCTAGGCACTTTGTTTCAATTACAGACATTAATTTTCATTGTTAATTTCCCCTTGGGCCAATCTCTACTTTGACTTTTCTCCTTTAATACCTAAAAACATTTATAACTACTTACACAATAATTTAAAATAATAGTAATACATTTCTAAAATTATTTGACTAGATATGTCTTTGTTAGCTTCTAGAAGAAACTAGTATGTGTTTTTTAAAGTTGTTTATGTTGACCATTTTGTTCATTAGGAATAAAATTGGTCTGAAACAGAATTATCTGGCTGTTGGGAATTATTTTGTTGTATAGAACTGTTAAAATTGTTTTCAGTTTAAATTACTATTTTAAAAATATATTTAAAAATAATGCAAGGAAAATGTTAGATAAGACTTCACTTTAAAAATGGACAAATTGAATAAATCATCCTCAGACTTAGTCCTGTGAAATGTTCAATAAATGAAATGCAAAAAGTGATTAGTTCTGTTGACACTAAGTTTGTGTGAAGCAGATAGAGGTGGGCAAAACAATGAGTTCCAGCTGAATTAATAAGATACCTTTAGTCTCATGTACACCTGTGTTTTCACTGCTAAAGTAGCTTATATTTTGTTTTATAAACTAGACTTTCTAGTAACTAGCAAATTTTTTGCAGATAAGGTAACTCAGATTTAAGTGACGCATTTTTTTTTAACTTGGCAGTATTTGACAACAGTCATTCCTTATGAGAAAAAAAATGGACCACCATCTGTTGAAGATCTTCAAATATTAACAAAAAGTGAGCAAAGACAAAATTAAACTGTTACTTGATTTACTGTTGCTGATTCTTAAACACCTGATTTTAGTTGGATAATTTTGTTGTTGTTTTGTTTTGTCAATTTAGGAGAGTAAATGATGGATGCCATCATTTTCTTACGAGAATCAGAAATGGCTATGACATCAAATATAACACTCTCATGTCGATTTATATTTTTTATGTTTTTCTTACCTTTTGAAATATGTATGAGGTAAACTTTTGGGGAAAATATCACTTGACTTTCTCTCATTTCTTGTATGCTTAAGAGCAAACATACCCATGTATCAATAAACTGCTTAATGAATCTTACATATCTGTATGATTGTAACCGAAATAGGTCAGATTATGGTAAACACTGTTATTTCTTACGAATGTAGGACCCAAGGTAGTAGTTGTAGTTAGAACATTAATTGCTAGCAATGTTTTAAGAACATGCATGCATTCATCAAGTGTTTGGTGAAGGCCTACTCTGTGCCAGGCCATGTTCTGGACACTTGGGATACTTTAACGAACAAAGTGGACACAGATACTCCACTTTCCCAAGAGACTTGCATTTTAAAATAACCCATTAGATTTTTTTTTTTTTTTTTTTTTTGAGACAGAGTCTCATTCTGTTGCCCCAGCTTAGAGTGCCGTGGTGTCAGCCTGGCTCACAGCAACCTCAAACTTCTGGGCTCAAGCAATCCTCCTACCTCAGCCTCCCGAGTAGCATGCGCCAGCCAGCATGCCTGGCTAATTTTTTTTATATATATATTTTTTTAGTTGACTAATTAACTTTTCTATTTTTAATAGAGACGGGGTCTCACTTTTGCTCAGGTTGGTCACAAACTCCTGAGGTCAAACGATCCGCCCGCCTCGGTCTCCCAGAGTGCTAGGATTACAGGCGTGAGCCACCGTACCCGGCCAATCCATTAGATTTAAACATACTTTATATTGAGTATCTCCTATGATGGCCATAAATGAACCCTAAATTTTGGTTCTATCCCTGTTATTTTCAGGGATATCCTTGGAAGTCACTTACCCTCTCTGGCTTACATTGTAAAACTGGGATAAAAAATATTTATTTACCTCATAGTAAGTAAATTAATGTATGCGTGGTTGGGATAAGTTTTATTGATCAGCCGTGTTTTCCTTGTTCTTAAAATGGAAAGATTGAATTTGCTGATCTATTGGGCTCTTTCTAATTGTAAATGTTTATGACAATTGCTAATTAGGAGGGAGCTCCGTGGAAGAACATCACCTATATGGGTGTTGGTGACATTTACTCTGGAAATTCAGGACACAGCACAGGGTTGGGGGATGCTTGAGAGTCGTCTTTCCTAGCTCCCTGCCTGCTAAGCTGGGCTTTTTTCCTTTTCTTTGGTGAACAGTACTTAAAAAACATTTTATATTTAAATATGGATATAAATCAAGTGATGCCAGCCAGTCTGAAATAAAGAATCAAGAGATTAACTGGGTGGACAGCCCTCTAATTTTCAGGAAGAACTCACAAAGTTACAAGTGTCCCTGATCACACAGGGGAATGGTTAATGACAGGGCTGGCTCTCTTAATTCCCAGGCAACTGTACTTCTAATGATGCTGGCTTTTGGTATGTGATTTTATATAGAAGTTAAAAAAAACCCTG
The DNA here is from genome assembly GCA_008750895.1 of Mirza zaza. Lineage (NCBI taxonomy): Eukaryota > Metazoa > Chordata > Mammalia > Primates > Cheirogaleidae > Mirza > Mirza zaza. The sequence continues at coordinate 14,190 of VSMD01023633.1, read as the reverse complement.
AAACATGATTGGAAGCAGAAAAACTGAACAATAGTAAGCCCTCTAAAGAATGGAACATACATATTGCTCATAAACCAGGAATTATTGGCAGGCCTCAGCTTTTCAGATCAAGGCCACTTACTTGGTCAAACTAAAGTCATTATAATTCCAACATCAAGATGTCTTTATAGATTGACCCAGTTTGGAATCTTTGGACACCTTGAGATCCAAAGATTCTTTTCTTTCCAAAAGAAAAGCCCTGTGGAGATGTCAGAGTGTTTATAGATATGTAACCTTCTTATTAGCAGGTGAGCCCAGGCTCAATAATAGTAAAAAGACTTTTAATACTACCAGTAGTGTTAGTTATGGCTAATACTTGCATGGCATGTACTCTGTGCCAGACACCATTGTAAGACCTTCATATCTGAATTAGTAACTTAATCCTCATAACGAGCCTTTGAGATAGATCTTAATTATTATTCTCGTTTTACAGATGAGGAACTTGGTGCAAAAGTGGTTAAGTAACTTGCACAATGTCATGCAATTGGGAAGTAGCAGAGTCAGGGTGTAAACCCAGGAAGGCTGCCTTGACAGTTATGCTGTGTTGCCTGATCATATGTGTAGGGAAAAACAGGTGTTTTCACCAGGGTCCTCTGGGGAAAATTTGAGTCACTGTTAAAGTACAGTATTTGTAAGTCTATCTCTACCTGGATGGTATAGATTCAAAAAAAATAAATAAATAAAAGACATACTAAGTGGCTATTCTTTCTATATTGGTCTTTACTTAGAAGATAAAATTCTCAAAGATTTCTTTAGGGTGAGTCTAATGCACCTGGGTTCCTCCATAGTGCAGAAGGCATAGGTAGCCTGGCAGGCAGGTGTGCTTTGTTGGAAGTCTGTTCTTCATTTTTTTTGTTTTTCTTTAGAAGTTTTCAAAAAGCCCAGCAGATAGGCTCCTAGGAGAATATAGCTGACTGTTTATCTAAGAGTTTCCCTAGTTTGCTAGACCTGCAGCACTGAGATCCTCCCATCCACAGAGCTCCTGGGAGTACACGTCACAGTGGCCCACTGTCCCGTATTTATGGTGACAGAGTGGAGGCTCCATGTAAATAACCCAGTTTCTCTTTCCTGCTCCTATTGTCTGGAAGTTTTAAATCAGGGAAATAACTCCCAGATTAAGTGGGATATTCTTATCTAAATAAGAAATTACTCCACTAAAATAAATTTTCGAGCCTTTACTGTTGTAGTCCCTTGTCAGGACAATAATCTATGATTTGTATGAATTGGTTATATCATATAATTAAGATTAGGGCTACAATGGTTGAAATTAAATGTTATTTTAGATCTGAATTTTCATTTGTTGCCTTTCCCCCCTTTATTTTGTAGTTCTTCGTGCCATGAAGGAGGATAGTGAAAAAGTTCCGAGCTTATTAACTGATTATATACTGAAAGGTGAGTGTTATAATGGTATATGTGCAATGCCTGGGAAGTTTTGATTAGTCAGTAAATGTATTGTCTTGCTCATAGATTAAGAAAGTAACTTTCAAATGCACAACTTTTGTTAATCTTATTGTACAAAGTGAGGATAGATATATGACTGACTTTTACCACCAACATTAGAAATTATGGTTATATAAAATTTAGCTTTTATTTGAGGTCTTGGGTTGGAATTTTTTTTTTTTTTTTGCAGCTAAATTACAAAGCTTGAGGAAGACAACAGAGGAAAATTAGTAAAATATTGCCATAATTATGTGTGGATATCAGGTGTCGGCACGTTGACAATGGAATATTTGAGAAGGGTGGTCTCTTGTCATCTTGGGGACAGTGGTACAGCACAGAGGACAGATCATTAGTGAGGATAGAGGAAGGAAGGAACGGTCAGCTCTGTGAACAGTGCCAAAGGGAATACAAAAGGGATTGGTGTAAGGGACAGAGAGGGAAGCGGGGAATAAAAAGAATGGACTTTCATAAATCCAGGACAGTGAAAAACCAGCCATAAATCTTAGCAAGATCAAGGATCAAGATCACACGGGATGGGAATATTGATGAGGAAAAGAAAGAGTGTTTGAGAAGTGAAGAAGTTACTTTCCTTCCTGAAGAAAGAGCAAAATTTGTTGATAGAGGCCTGAAGAACTTAATTATAGGCAAAACTAATACTTCTGAATGAAATTATTTTTTAAAAGTTGCATTATTCAGATAGCAGATTTTCAAAGCACCACAAAATGCATCCAGTTAGTGTTTGATCACATTTTGAGAGCAGTCCTTTTCTAGTAACATTTTTCTTCTTTGGGTTCTCTCTCTTACCCCTCAGAGTTAGCTGAGCATAGGAAGATTAGGATTTCTGAGATGTTGGGTATCTCAGATGGGACTTTTCTTCAACAGTAGAATACACAAGGTGCTCACAGTGAATAATACATACGTTTCATGTGTAACAGACTTGACATGGATTTAAAAATGTGAGCCCGCCATTAGTGGGTTAACATTGGGGTAGAACAAACTGAATTGACATCACTTTTAAATAAGCTGTTCTTCTGGTGGAGATCTTTATTCTGATATATATATATTTTTTTTTTTGGTAATACCTGACATCTTTGTTTGCTTTTGTATTGTGCTAGCATTGGTATGAAAGCTGGATTGTTCTGAGGTTTGTTCTTCTAGATGCGAAACAGGAATGAGACGAACACAAAGAACATGTCTTAAATTTTAATTATAGTGGGTCCCTCGGGCACTGCTGTGAGGGCCAGAGATAGAATGAGCTTCTGAAGCATTCCCTAGCTATTTTAGCATTTGACTGCTTGGAAGGATGTTATGACCCAGAGAACAGAGTGCTCTGGGGGAAAATGATTTTTAATTCTTTACTCTGAAAACCTAGGCCCGTAATTGTGAACCTACCTATACCGCATGCCTTAGGGAAACAGCACCCGTCTAATTCTGCTCCTCATGCTCGGGCCGCTGGCTCCTGTCTGTAAGCCCAGTTCTCTCTCTTCCGTACCTGCTTCTGATGAGCTGTTCGTGTGCATGTGTTGTGGTTTTGTCTCGGCTTTGTATTGTGAGGACTGGGTGGAAAAGCAGCCAGGATTCAGACTACAGTGGAGACCCTGTAGTCCGAAAAGACGAAGAAGGGAGTGTTAACGCGGAGAGAGGTATTTGGGGGTGTGGGAAGGTCCTGATGTGGGGTCATTTGAAATGCACTTTTCCACCCATCCTGGAAATTCACAGCTGGTTACCTGTTCTCTTTCTTGGGGACACTTTGTAAGGGAGGTGGGTGTTGCTCAGGGGAGAACTCCTTTTTTTGGCTGGGCTTTGTCATTGTTTTAACACAGATGAGTGTGGCTTGGCTGCCTAAATACATCATCTTAGTTTTTTTTTTTGAGACAGAGTCTCACTTTATTGCCCAGGCTAGAGTGAGTGCTGTGGCATCAGCCTAGCTCACAGCAACCTCAAACTCCTAGGCTCAAGCAATCCTGCTGCCTCAGCCTCCCAAGTAGCTGGGACTATAGGCATGTGCCACCATGCCCGGCTAATTTTTTCTATATATATTAGTTGGCCAATTAACTTCTTTCTATTTATAGTAGAGATGGGGTCTCGCTCTTGCTCAGGCTGGTCTCGAACTCCTGAGCTCAAAGGATCCGCCCACCTCGGCCTCCCAGAGAGCTAGGATTACAGGCGTGAGCCACCGCGCCCGGCCATCATCTTAGTTTTAATGCAAAGGTCAGAAGTGAAAGAAGGTAGAAGAGAGGCCTCATTTGGCCTAAGATAGGCTAGGCACTGAATGGGCTAATTGAGCTGCTCTTTGTCACACCTGCTTTATTATCCCACTGGAGCCTCCTGCCACCGCTGCCTTTGACAGTCGTACCAGAGGTAGTACTGTGTGCATGGCTGCTGCTGTACCCATTCTGGACAGGAATAAAAACCGTGTGCAGAGACTTGCACCCTTCTTTGACTTCCACCAGGGAGCCTGTTTACTGTGTCACAAGCCTTACGGAACAGAGCTAACATTCTGGGCTTCCGTCTCCAAGTGGTACCCTAAGAGCCATGGGCTTTTGGTGTCTCATTTCTGGAAAATTCTGTCTTGAGAGAACTTATTGTTGGGGTATAGCCTCTTAAAGCTCCCCCTCCCCTTTTTAAAATTGCCACTCTACCTATAGATCCCTTGCATTAATATATTCTCATTAATGTTTCTATATACATGTAAAATGCATATATTTTGTGTAAATGTGTACCAAAACTACATTTCTATCTAAATGCTGTTTTTTCTTCCTCTAGTTCTGTGTCCTACATAGGTAGAGCAGCATTACTCCAGGAGCGGCTTTATCTTCTGTGGACTGTGAGCTAGATCTCCTATAGCATCATTCTGAAGCTGGCAACCATTACCTTCTTGCTGTTGGAAACGCGGCACACCTAAACTGGGGTTTGTGATTCAGTATTAACAGATCCTGACTTCACTAATTCTTTATATTATAGAACCGAGAGGAATATGAGCATTATTTCTTATCCTAGAGATGGTTTTTGTTCAACCTACTACTAATTATGAAGTGTTCTCTTAGTGTAGAGTAAGGGAGAGTAATATTAATTGTGCATGTAACAGTTATATTTTTCATTAACTGACAAATATGCCCATTTGAGTTTTTATGGCTTTCTACATCTAAACTGCACTGAAGAACTAGATTAAAGCATTGGGAGATTTGTACTATAAATTGAGTGATGGTAAGAACCAGCACTGATTTTTATAATTGTCAGTATAAGTATTACCTACCAGTATTGGCCAGAGAGACCGAATCTTAACAAACTTGGGCTGTTGTTGAAGAAGCAAAACCAGAATATGCATTACTTTGGCTTAATACTTCGCATCGCAACTGTCCAAGATGACTGATTTTATAGCTTGCTTTTTTACCATTGTTCAAATTTTAACCGTTAAGTTGCCATTCAGTTTCAGAATCTTATTTAACTTTAGATGTTTCAATGTTATTTCCTGTGTATGCGATGAAGTGTACTTTAAAAAGAGTTTGCATCCTTTAAGGTGCTTAAGAAACTCTGTGCTGCAGCACTGCCTGCTGCCCATCACTGTGTTTTGTTTTATTTTCATGCCTGTGCATTTTCCTAAAGTACTAGTTCTAGAAACAGCTACTCATGGATATATTATTGGTCATGAGCACGTTTGCCAGTTTCATTCAAGTCAATGGCATTTAATAAATTTAAAAAAAAAGCAGTGTATGCTTGAACGCCTTATTTTTGGGAGTTTATGTTGTGCTTTTGTTTTTTATTACCCCCTTTCCCTTTATTCCACGGAATCTATTGCTACAGCGTGTGAGCTGGTGAAACCCTGGTTAGTGCCATGTTGCTAAGGAGGGGAGAGGGACTTTTCCAGGTTTTGCTGGGCTACCGTGGAGTAACAGAAGTCCTGCTCCTTTTCGGAGGCTGTGAGACATGACAACAGCTACAGCAGTCCTCTCCCTTACGTAACACAAGTGCATAAGAGTCTATGGGGGACCTGCTATAGGGGGGGGAGGTGGCTTTTAAATTTCTACTTAAGCATCTGTGAGCACAGAGGGCTACCTGCCTTCCTTGCTCCACTCGGTAACCGAGACACCAGGACTGCGAAGGCAGGAGCTTTAGGTTTGACGTTTGTGCCCGCTTGGCACGTCAGCCATTTTCTAGGGGGTATGTGAAACTTATTTGCCCCTTCCCTGTGAATTATACAATATTATTAATTATTTGACCTGAATTTGTAAATAGTATGCCTTGTACATAAGAACCATAGCTTTAAAGTGTACACCCTATAGCAGAAAAGTCCTTAGGGGACAATGTTTTTTGATGAGACTCAACAATGGTCCGTTTATAACTCCTTCTGAAAGTGGTGCTTCTGAAATATGAGAATATGCCTTTTTCCTGTCAACTCGAAGTCCCCTTGTGGTTGGTTTCTCCTGATTGTGCTTGGTGGGAACTGCTGTGGGGTTTCCCTCCCCATGACCCTCCTGTGCATGAGGACGTGTCTGACTTCTGACACAGGTAGGTTTTCGTCTCCCTCAGAACAGCACCCCCATGCTGTGGACTCTGGGGGTGTACCTGTCTGGCAAGGATTCTTGCGGAGAGGCACAGGAGAGTGTTTTTGTGATGCCAGAGGTTACAGAACTGGCAACCTTAGAGACCATTCGTCTTTCTGATCTGGATCTTTTTGAAAGTTATGCTGTGTGATTTCGACTCAAAGTGTTTATTTACTGCCAAGAACCAAGTTGTAAATAATCCCCTTACTGCTTTGCTTTTTGAAGAAAACAAAGACAAACTGTAGAACTACGGTGCACTCCAAGTGCCATATATCTATTTTATTCTTCAGGAAATTATATTTGTTTTTCTTTTACAAGAGCACAACAGGAACCAAAGTAAAAGAGTAATAGATACAGCACTCAGGATAAATCATATCTTTAAAATAATAATAAAAAAATTTACACCTTGTCCTATATCCTGTTAGTATTTTCATAATATGGCCATGATTGTAAAAACAAAAAGCAAGCATTTATAATTTTTTTGATAGACTTTTTATGCCAGGAATGGATTAATTGTCAACAAAATTTATACTAATCAGGCTGATGTCAATCTATTTTGGTAATATATCATTAACAAATTTATTTTGGAAATAGATAAAAATATTGCCCCTTGATAATAAATCTTTTTCCTTTGATGCAAACAGCTAGAACACCTTTTTCTTTTTCTTTTTGATATTCTAAGACAAAAAAATGGTTAATCTTCAGATTAATAAATTAGGTCATTATAATAATAAATTAATTTTTTTTAAAGTTCAGCAACCTCTGTCCAAATATTTAGAACAATACTTGAACATTCCTTTATAAAACAGAACACATTTTCTTTTCACATTAAGCATACTGGGTATCTGTGTCTTTCACAACAAGCATTTTTAAAAGAAAAATCAATGCACAAATGGGTAATTAGTATAAAAGTGCTAAGAGCTGTTTGAAAAGTTAACACTATAATATACAGTCAGTTATATTTGAGGCAAACTACAACAAACTTCCAGCTTATTGTGGACAATATTCCAGTAGTTGTTTCAAACAGTTGTTTGAAAAAAAAAATCCAGGAGCTGATTAGTGATGCAGATAAAAACTGCCATCAATGTCTCTGGCCAGTGAGCGAATTGAAAATCAACTGAAAGCAAATCCAATTGAAGAATAAGATTTTAAAAAGGAATACCCTTTTCCATAGCAGGTGTGCATGCACACACACACATTCACACACACTCTCTTACACACACCATCTTTCCAATTAAACTGCAGGTAGAATGAGATTTTGTGTTCAAAAAATTTGTAAGTGATCAAAAGCATTGATATGGAATGCCTGTTTATCTGCCTTTGTTCTGGTTAAAATCTCATAAAAATACATTCAACAGGAAAACATAAATTGTATGTGTATAAATATATATGTATATATTATATACACATGCACACAAATACTTTTGTTTTTTGAAGCATAAGATAGTTACATAAATATTCCTATAATTGCTAAAGTTTAAAGAGGCATAATTTTTTTTTGAGCTTCAACAAAGGTGCTTTGAATAATATACAATTAAAATGAAGTAGTTTCTATTTTGTAGAATCAGTATATAATAAAGGAAAAAAAAATCCCCAAACAGTCTTTAAAAAAAAAAGTCTCTTAAGCTAGAGCCTCAACAAAAACTATGAACAACAATATAACAGAACAAAGCAACAACAAACAATGAAGTATAGCCCCTGGAAATGCCTGGCGTTCTTCACCCACTCCCTCCTTCCTGCCACACTGTTGTAAGAAAAGCTCCAGTGCTCACATCAAGAAATGACTTAGATCTTGTTCATTTGCTGACTCTGCTAGGAACTGGCTGATTGGCTTGGAAGAAAACAAAAGCAGCAAAAAGTATAACTGTATATATCCTTAATTAACCCGCTTTAGAGAAATGCTGCTATTGCATTTCTCTTGCTTCCTCACTGCCTACTGCAGTTGTGACTGTATAGAAAAGAAACTTGTGGCTTTAGACCTGGGATGGCTATCAAAAGGTTCTGATGCGCTTGTCTGGTAGTTCTAAGGTGGTTATGGCAGCTGGGTCACAAGGCCTTTTTTTTTTTGTTTCCTGCTCATTCAGGCCTGAGCTTTGTAGCAACCAGTGCAGTCTTCAGAGCAACAGGAAAAATTATCCTTGGTACCACCGAACTGCTTTGATTTTACTAGATTTCTCCCCGAGCCAAGCTGACCAAATTTTCTTCCCAACACCACCCTCCCACCCATTTCCCCAACCAAACTCACTGTCCCCCACCCCCAAATATCTCTACAGCTATTTTACAAGCAAATATATCTTAGCAACTTTAAAAACTTTGGTTCTAAGAAAACACTTGGTCAGTTATCTTGAGGAAAAGTGGGAATGCTTGTTCTGCACATTGCTGTAGACAGAGCCCATCCCAGTAAGTTCTTAGCGCTGTACATCAAGTCACAATCCAATACAATCCACTAAGCAAGTGCACAAATTCTAGTTTACTTTTAAGAGCAGATTTAGTCGTTTTCTGTCTTTTGAAGCCTCATCCAAGTTGCCTTTTTTTCACACTGTCTGGTAGAAATTGTCTGCCTGTAGATGGTTCTGTTTTTGCATGCTGTAGAAGCCACTGAATCTTGCATCTGGTTCAGCAATTCTTAGCATTCTCTGGGAACTGTCTACCTGGACTCTGGTTCCTTTCTTGCAGTCCACAGACACCAGCTGATTATTTAAGGAAGAAGGCTATTTAATGAGAAGAGAAAAAGCACAAAGAATTAGCTGCTTTACATATCCCACCCACACGAAAAGAAATTTAGTACCTGATTCAAGCCAGATAATAGTTTCACAATTCATTGACAGACTGCATGTGGAGTATTACATCCTAATCTAGTAGCAACTGTACTGTTATGTGGGATACTGACAGACTGCATTTAAAGGTGAAATGTCAAGAAATGACGTCAAATTGGGAGATGAAGGAACTGATAAAAGAAGATTGGTGAAATGCTCACTTCAAATCCCTGAAGTGCAGACTTTAGGAGGGTTGAAGAATGACTGGAAGTTACCAGGTAGGCAGATTTTAAAAACAAAGGGGCGATTTCTAATCACTCAGGCTGGGAAATAGCATCTCAGTCTGGGCCAGCCCGTCTGTGCCTAGTCATCTCATGCACTTTGAGAGAGGGTCTCTTTCCTCAGCTTTGGACACTGGAGACAGTGTCTTGCTCAGCACAGAGGCTGTGCCCAGGGCATATTTGGTGAAAGAAAATCAGAGGATCTGACAGAAATTTTATATGGAAGGGTTCACTAGATGGTAAATGGCATTCAGGTTGTTTCCAATTTTTAGGGTTGTAAGATTTAAAAAAAACTAACTAAATGTAAAAGGTAGAATTAGAGTTGGATGGAATTATGATTTATTTCCATTAATTAATACAGTTCTTTCTTGCCTTTTAAAATAGATTCAGAGACCCTTTGTATCTGTATGGAAAACAAATATTCTTTCCCCCTCAGTATGAAATCTGCCTTTCTTTCCCTTGTCTAGTATCATTTCCTACCATCCTCTTCATCTTTTGCTACCTTTCCACTTATGCTGACCTCTGTACATGCTCACTATCTTTCAGCTTTCTTCCTGCCCTCTCCTGAACAGTATTCTCCCTGTGTGATCTCTCTCCCAATTCTAAGTTTATAGATGATTGAGAAATTCCAGGTAATCAAGTTTTAATGTCTAATACAATCAATCCAGAGGTATTGTTCATTAGAAAACTTTAAAGTACATCAAGGAAACTGGATCCACGAAAGGTCAGGATTCATTAACCAATGGGTAATAGATAATTCACCCAGTGATCAATCCAGCCCCAAGCAAGTACTATGTATTTGATTGCTACAGCCTGATGTGTATTTGAGGCCTATGAATTACAAAGTATAAATTTCACTGATTAATGTAAAAGGTATCAAGCAATTTTAAGGAAATATAAGCGTGAGCTTTCCTAGTTTCACCATTTAAGAGACTGGTAACTTTCTCAGGATGGTACCTTAGTTGGTGTTCGATACCAGTAAAGCAGTGGTATCCACTGTTTCTTCTGATTGATGAACAGGAATGCGATAATAATAGAGAGGCATATTATTATAGGAACCACAACCCAGGCAATGGAGTCCAGGGAAGAATCTTCGCTTGTGTGCAGCCTGGTGTTGTCTCTGTAATCCACCTGGAGGTGACCCATATCTAGGAGACAGAAAAAAACAAGGATTATTTTAATTACACTGCAAATAAAGATTAGCAACTTGGTTTTACTGCTTCTTAGTACTTTGAGGCTAAAAACATGATTAAAGTCTAATGTTTGATGCAAAGAGCTCTTAGTAGAGCCAAGGGCTATTGACACACAAGGAAATTTCTGTACAGGGACTTTATAACAGGGATACTAGGCAAAGCACAGGTCCTTAACGTACTGTGGTAAGTACGACTATTCTTGTGACCCAACCACAGCATCTAGAACAGTGTCTGGCACACAGCAGGCACTAATACTTGCCAAATGAATGTAAGCATAATGCTAAAGCACACTCAGTCAGAGCAGTTACACAAGGAGCCAAAATATGAGGTCCAGGAATTTGGCTCTGTGGTCATCTGGCTTGATCCAAGCATAACATTTAGACCATCTAGAGTAACAGACAATTAATCTCTCAAGCAATGAATACTGCTTCTTCCAAAAGAAATATTATAAAAATTGTATAGCAACGATTGGGAAAAGGTGCTTAGAGTACACGAGAAGCAGTATTGAGTCACGGCGAAGAGCAAGTTGATACTATTTTGATCAAGAAGATGTTTGCTTTTACAGAGAAGGAAATATTGGCAGGTGACAGACAAAGTAACATCTGTATTAAATACAAGAAAGGACAGGACCAGGACAAAACAAGGAAAAAACACAGAATAAACCTGGTGCCCAGAAAAGTCAACACATGTAATAAACTGAACTCTCACAAAGTGAAAAATATAGAGGGTAACCTAAGGCATAAATGTAAAAGGTAGAATTAGAGTTGGATGGATTCTGATTTATTTTCCTTAATACAGTTCTTTCTTGCCTTTTAAAATAGAATCAGAGGCCCTTTGTATCTGTATTGAAAACAAATATTCTTTCCCCCTCAGTATAGAGGGTAACCTAAGGCATAAATGCTTAGTACAGAATCCACCGGGACAGTGGATAATTATCACTCTGCTTACAGTATTCACACATACCAATTTGAGAGATGGGTCAGAAATTCCAGATACAAGCTCTTATGACTAGAGCACATTTCTTTCCATCACCATAAAGTCTCTGAGCATGTAGGGCCAGGAAGGAGGCATTTAATCCAGTTACCTATGGACTTATTTTATTAATGTGTGGCATTAAACATGTTTTAGCCAAGTTTTCCTACAGTAGTTATTTGAATTCACTTGGGCAAGCCATTTAAAAAGTTACAGGAAATTTTAAAAATTAGAAAAAAACCAAAGTAGACCATATGGAAAACCAGACAGATCTCAACTGACATGCTCACCTCTAGGGAGATGGATGATGTCATTTTCACTGGGCGTGGGCCACATGGGAACCTCCAGGTCAATCTCTCCACGATGATTTGTCTTCTCAATGGGTATATTGGTTGGTTCTGGGACATACATTTCTAAAAGAAGGGAACATTTTTCATAAGAGATGATGGAGAAGCCGCCTTATCATTGGCTTTTGTATCCTTAATCCAAATAGTACTCACTTCAATACGGTATTTCCTGGGACATGAAAGATCCAGTTTCCATACTTAACATCACTAATGCTAGTAAGTCACTAGCTTTGCGGTGGTGGGAAACATAACATTTAAAAGAAAAAAGAGTTTTCTATTCCACCAGGGTCAAAAACTCTACTTTTTCACACGTTGACTCTGTGTTGGCTCTGTGGTTTTGTGTGAGTTGATGGAGACTGGCTGAAATGAAATGATTTTACTTTCTGTCGGCTAAATATCTTTAATCCATGAGTGTTGAGTCATCTATATAAAATTATGTCAGTAGAACTTGAAAAAGTTAAAGCATTGTCCACTCTTGATGCATTTCTTGGCCATTTCCCCTCTATTCTCTCCTCATAAATGGGAATGGGCCATAGGCAGAGCTCATGGGTACTGCCTAGGTAAGTCTCAAATGTCCATTATGTTACTACTGGAACCATTTACACTGGATACTGATCTTCAGTACATATATTTACATTATCTAATCTGATCACACAGGCATTATTCTACAACATGAAACCAAACTGACAGAGAAGAGTATTCTTAACTCTGAATATCAGGATTTTTTTTGTTTTGTTTTGTTTTGTTTGAGGCAAGTTTTAAAAGGGACCAGTGAAAAAATTAAGAGCTCTTCTCAGCTCCTGATATATTTTTGTATCTATACATCATCTGGCTGACCACAATTAACCCCGCATTTTAACAAAATTAATTCTTAAGAATCTCTGTTTTCAAAATGTGACAGTAAGTCTGCATCACACATGTATTTCCTCTTGGCCAGATCCTGCCATATTAACTGATTTTCATAAAGAAGTTATTCAACATTTATAATCCTAAATATTCTCTGTAGCCTAATTTAGACCAAAATAAAATACATTTTCTATAAATCAAAATAGGATTAATAATCTTTTCTGCTTAGAGTGATTGTTTTCTATTCCAAGGTTATCAGGCTTTCAAGAAGTAAATCTTAAAAGATGAATTTAGGAGAAGGGGAAAGTGACAGAAGAGAGTACTTGCTAAGCTTCCACTGTGAGTTAACTCAGTACGCAGTCAGGGAAATAAACTCAGGGCGTTAAGTAAACTGCTCACGACTATGCATCTCATGAGAGCTGAGATTCAAATGTAGTTCTGTGATTCCCAAGTTTCCCTGCTGCCTCCAAGAATAGTCTTCTGTTTTCTTACTTATAAGGCCTTAAGACATGGCAAGAACTATTATAGTTTCCAAAGGTCCAGTGGGTCCCTGCAAATTCTAGAAGTAAAAATAGTATTTACTGAAAATATTGTCATTTCCAGAAGTAGGGGCCTGAGTACAAACCAGTGATTCTCAATTTTTTAAAAAAATCATATCAGAATCACCCAGAGAGCTTATAAAATATGCTGACTCTCACAGGTCCTGCTTCAGTAGGTCTGGACTAGGTCATTCTGAAAGGGTACGTGTTTGTAGGGGGTGTTTAACCCACCCACTGAGAGACCCTGGTATGTGCTAAAAATTTCCTGGATGAATATGGGCAGAAAAACCACCCTGACATTTATGTGACACCTTCCAGTGCCACAGCATCCCCAGTCCCTCCCCTGTGCTCATGGCCTTGAGCCTTCCTATGACAACAGGGGCCATCCTGCTGCTGGCTTCCAAGCCCTCAGTGTCACAGGCGAATGTGAGATCTATTTCACCAAACCTGTGAATGTCAACAGCTAAGTAGCAATGTCCTCTGCAGAGGCCTCAGAGCTGGGATCAATTCAGTGCCACCTCAGGTTTTTTCCTGGGTGACAGCAGTACAGAAGCCGCTTTGGAATTCTTGTGCCTTGAATCTGCATGTGGTCAGGTTTCAGGTGAAACCCCACCAAACACCAGATGCTCGCCAGTGTGAGTTCTCATCCCATAGGGGTTTAGAAAGGCTCTACACAGGGGTCCTCACACTTTTTAAACAGGGGGCCGGTTCACTGTCCCTCAGACCATTGGAGGGCTGGACTATAGTTTAAAAAAAACTATGAACAAATTCCTATGCACACTGCACATACCTTATTTTGAAGTAAAAAAACAAACGGGCAAAAATACCCGCATGTGGCCCACGGGCCGTAGTTTGAGGACGCCTGCTACACTTTGCAAGAGTAGGGAAAATTAGAAGGGTCTGTCTGTGGTAAAAGGAGGGTGTCTTCTTCAGTGATATCACCATTTGTTCAACAAACATTTCCTGAACATATCCTACGTGGCAGGCACTGATCTATGTTTTGGGGTACAGCTGTGAGCAGAACTAGTCCTGGCCCTCAAGGAGTCTCTCCTGATGACCAGTCCTGACAGCCACTTCTCACCACCTAGCAGCTCGTGGCCTGGCCTTTGTATCAGCTTGCTCCACCAAACTCAGTTCGGCTCCGATTAAAACCCACCCATACCTCTTTCTTTACAATAAAATACTGATAGCTCCAGTTCAGAGTCCTCAAGTCCAAGGGGCGAGGGTCATCTC